>CASHTH010001071.1:0-23643 GCA_030341885.1 Geodia barretti | reverse complement strand
ACATTTCTTTGTGAGTGGAATCCTAATTACTCACTTGTTAGTGAGCAAAGTTTCACATAACGTATCAGACAACGACGACAACACTGTCATGTAACTATTGACGAATCAGATTTGAAATCATGTAAGTGTGCCCGCGTGTGACTCTCGCATTCACTTGCCAAAAATGTATGTTTAGTTCAAATTTGCTTAACCCACATGCTTTACATACACAATAACTACTAGTTGCCTATGTAACTGTTCTAGTTCTAGGTTCTGGTTCCTTTAATGTCTGAAGTAAATTTTGTTTTCTAGACTGGTAATAATCTCGGCAAACGTTGGGCGATCGTATGAGTTTTCAGACCAGCCAACCTCGGTAAGTTTCTCAAGATATTCAGGCCACTGGTATGTGAATGGAGGGCGTACACCATTGATGATACACATTGACGCCTTGATATCCGTCTCGTTGTGGAAGGGCACTTTGTGCTCCATTAGTTCCCAAACCACCATGAAGAATGAGAAAACGTCGCACATCATATTCACCTTTTTGCCATCTGCAATCTCGGGAGCCATCCAGCGATATGTGCCTGCTAATGTTGGTTTTGCTGTTGTGTTTGGCATGGGTCGCGACACTCCAAAGTCACAAATCTGCACTTCCATGTCGTCGGTAAAGAGGATGTTACTCGATTTCAAATCGCGGTGGGCAATTCCAAGTTTGTGAAGGTGGGCCATGCCATAAGCAGTTTGTCTTGCCCACCTGATGCTCTGGTCAAATGTCGGATCCTTCTGATCCTTGTGCAGGTATTGGTACAATGACCCATTCTTGGCAAGAGCAATTACAATCGTTGTGTCTGGATACTCATGAAAAAAACCGAAAAAAGATATGATATTCGGGTGTTCACCCAATTCAGCTAGAATCTTTGCATCGCAGTGGTCGGGAGAAAGTCGCACTTTTTTCAGTGCAACATCGATTCCTTTTGACTTCCACGTTCCACGATAAACCACACCACCTCCGCCTTCCCCCAGTAGGTCGCCATAATGAACATCGTTCTTTTCGATCTCAAGAGGAACTTGCTTCTTTTTTGCCTCACTCTAGAAGATTTATAATATCGCATACAAGGATGACACAGTCGTGCCTATAAAAAGTGGCTAACTGACTGTATAATGAAAAGCACTTGAAAGTGCATAACCCTCGCCACTTTATTCTTTATTCAGCCAATGGCTACTAGCTACACTACGTCAGTTTTTCCCCAATGCGAGTTGAATACTAGTTACTACTACAGCAAAGTGAAAAGCACTGGTCTTGACAACCCTAGCTTCACTGAGCGGATTTACTGGGGCGTGTGCTGCTCTCACTTCACCGGCAATCTCGATTCTACTCAACTGTACCATCAATACAGCCAGACCAGCAAATCTTCTCCACACACGCAAAGCACCTAGCATCTAAGCATAATACTTCGCGATCTCTATTTGACGCACACCCACCTTGGCAGCCGTCCGTTTCACCAGCTTCCCCCGGGCTTCTCCGCTCCAGAATCTTATTGGGCGAGCGGAGCGAGCCCACCTAGTCGTGTCTTCGGCTCGAATTTCTATCTATATTATATAACTAGTGGAAATGCTTGGCATTCTCTGGGCGAGCAGAGCGAGAACGGAAGTATAATCATACAACCATCATCATTACTAGCGATAATATAGCTACGTACCTACAGGTAAAATGTTTCAGCAAGTAACAGAAGTTATTATGGTGTTGACATAATATTAGGTTGAGTAAGGCAGCTTGCGCATACGTAGCTAGTGAAACTAGACCAAAAGAAAGTAGCAACGGAAAGGTAATGTGCCCACACCCCCTCTCCATCTCTTAATTAATGTGCTAGTGTCGTGTGCAAACCCTCGCGGTATTATATACTAATAGCCCAGTTGCGCGTTAGGCAAATGAAAATTTTAATCACGTGTGACGTCATTGCCGGTCCTGGCCAGTTTTCAAAGTCGCGCGAGGCGCGCGCAGTACCGTATATTCACATTTAGAGAGCGCAAGCTAATATTGAAATCTCTAGCGTCTCTGCCGGTCTTTGTCCGAAGCCGAAACGACGAACGGTCGAGGAGTTACACCTACAAGGCACTAGTTTCGCCATTATGACTTGGGGTGAGAGACCTACTGAGCTCTCTTCTCTCTCCCCTTTCTCTCATTCGTTTAGCTCTTGGCCCTTTCTTTCTTGGAGAAGCAAAGCGCTTGCCTAGAGTAGTGCTGGGTTCATTGCTGCAGTCTCCATGGAAAGTGTCGACAACAAACTCTGGTACTCTCCTTGACAACTTCCTCACAAATACCAAACACTTCCAGCCACCGCGCTCTTCTTTCTGTACCTTTTGGTATCCAGTGAAAGGTTATATTCGAATCTTTTGCCTTGGTGTTGCCACAAACCACTAATGTGTGACCTTCACACGAGTGTAACTCCTCGACCGAGATTTCAATATTAGCTTGCGCTCTCTAATAAATATGAACATGCGGTACTGCGCGCGCCTCGCGAGACTTTGAAAACGGGCGATTGCAATACATTTTCCTGCCAGCAACCGGTAATGACGTCACGGGTTGATTGACTCGTAGGCGAATGCATGGCATTTTTGGCGAGAGGAAGCGAGCTTACAAATGGGGTCTAATCGGTGAGTCACTCTTGTGAGTGCACAAAACAGTGAGATACATTGCACAGGACCAAGTATAGGCCGAAACAACCTTTCAGACCCGAGCGCATTAGACAATTCGAGTCGAGTCAAAAACAGTCGGACGACAGCGAATAATCCGGCAATCTGAATGGTCTTGCAGGAATAGGGAACAGGTGGGTGAAGTGGCAATGCACCAGCCCTTCTCCCGCGCGCGGATTGAGAAGGCGTGGCTCCGCTAGGCTACGTACGTACGTACGTACGCGCGCGCGAACTTCACAGGAGAGGGCGGGGCGTGATCGCCGGGCCGGCCGGGCATGCGCAGTTCGGCGACGCTCGACGTACGGTACGGTGACATATATAAGATATATATATACTAGTAGGCGAATGCATGGCATTTTTGGCGAGCGGAAGCGCACTTACAATTGGGGTCTAATCGTATGAGTCACTCTTGTGTGTGCACAAAACAGTGAGATACATTGCACAGGACCAAGTAGGCCGAAACGACCCGAGCGCAGTAGACAATTCGAGTCGAGTCAAAAACAGTCAGACGACAGCGCGAATCAGGCATAATCCGGCAATCTGATTGGTCTTGCAGGAATAGGGAACAAGTGGCAATGTAGAAAAATCTCTCGCTGGACTGTGCAGCAATACTCGATAGCTTCGGAGGTGTTGCGTTTCCCCTGATTCCGCTCGATTCAGGCAGCATTATGAAAATGTTGAAATCCCTTTCGGATAAAAAGAAGCGCGTAATGCTGGAGCATGCGCAGTTGGACGACGTACGGGTACATATATATAATTATATATATAGAAAAATCGCGCCGTTCGGACCACTAGGTTAGCTCGCTTCCGCTCGCCAATAATTATAATTATATATAGAAAAATCGCGCCGTTCGAACCACTAGGTTAGCTCGCTTCCGCTCGCCAATAATGAAAAGCACTGAAGTGCAAACCCTCGGCGCACTGTGACGCGTACGCGTAAGTAAACGCATGCGCTGTACCACTAATTGATGGGCTGGGCTTAGTTTTAGCTGTTACTCGTGGTCTCTTGCCAGCTCGCGCAGAGTCTGACGCGGGCTAACTACACTACTAGATAGCATGCGAGAGGCGATACACGCCCTGCGTTGCATCTTCTGGTGCCTCCGAGGTACGCTGAGCACGCGGATCGATCATGCCGTAGTAAGCCGTCGTATATTTGCATATTGGCTTTTTCGCGCTCTAGCTTTGCAACGGAGCATTTTCAGAGAAAACCCCACAAATTTTCTGACCTTCGTTGCCCGTTGAGTAGGTAGTATCGTTTGTGAGACGAAAAAACATTGGGGAAGTGAGATGTCGAGTAACAGACAGACACCCAAGTACCGTAACCCTCGCTGCGCATGCGCGCCGAGGGTTAATTATACGTGCAACTGGGCTATTGATGGGCTGGTGGTAGTATAGCTCGCGGAGAGTCTGACACGGGCTAGTAAATAGCATGCAGGAGTCGATACACGCCCTTCGTTGTGACTTCTTAGGCCTTCAAGATACACAGAGCAAGCGGGTCCGCTCGAAATATAACCGCATGCCCATTTTCCGCAGCGATAAATGGCCGACTACCGTACAATGCTGGAAGGGCGCTCTAGCTTTGCAACGAAGCATTTTCAGATAAAACCGCACAAAACTTCCGTCCTTCATTGCCCGTTAAGTAGGTCGTATCGTTTGTGAGACGAACAAACATTCGAGAAGTGAGATGTAGAGTAACAGACAGACACACCCTCGCTGCGCATGCGCGCCGAGGGTAATAATAGGAAGATCGATGACGTCAAAAGGGTTCAAGTTATCATAACAAAGAGCAAACTAATGAAAACGGAATTCCTTTGCCGGTGATCCTCCCCACACAATTAGAGAAAAGGGAATTGGGGAAAGACTACATGAAAACATAATAGTAGCTACCACCCAATCCACCCTCAAAGAAGGCTGCCTTAGCCTTGGATTTGCTCATGTGGCAGGAATATGCTAGTTATACAGTTGGAGCCTCTTGACTCCGCCTTTCTATACACTAGTAGAAAGGTGTATGAAAAGTGTAAGGTGAATACTCTCATGGTTTACCCCCATAGTGCACAAACACTACAGACTTAGGGAGAGATTCTTCAGTGACAGTGACAGAAGTATATACCTTTCAATATGACTGAGTAAATTTGTGTATTTAGATTCTTCAGTGATAAAGTACCTTTCCCATGACTGAGTAAACTTGCGTATTTTGGGTACATACTTACCCAAACACTATCAACTCCACTATCAGGGATACTACTATAATAGTACCTGCCTTGTGGTGACCATCATTGTTCTTACTATCTAGAACATGCATGCAAGTCACATACCTGTGCAGGAGGTTTTTTCAAATTTCTCGGTTTGGGAACTGGTACCTGGATATTAGACACATAAGTTACTTTACAATAACAAACATGCTTTATCTATATTCTCAGAGTCTAAATTTTTTAATATTATACCACCAAACATTTCGACTGCAGCTGCAGCTACAAACATGCTGTTGCGGTGATGCACTTTGAGGAGGAGTGAGTATGATATGCTGTGGACCATTGCCCAAACAACATAGTCAGTTTTGAAAGAATTATTACAGACCTTTTGCGGTGCTGGTTTTGGAGTCCTGATTTGCCTTCTTTCCTGATTTGGTGGCTTTTCCTGCATTCATGAAACGCACTAAAGTGCAAACCCTCGGCGCACTGCGCATGTGTGGTACTGCTAATTGATGGGTTGGGCCAAGAGTATGCGTTTACTCGTTGTCTCCATGCTAGTAGCTCGCAGAGAGTCCGACACTGGCTAGCAACACAAGTAGATAGCATGCGGGGAGTCAACACACGCCCTTAGTTGTGACTTCTTGAGCCTCCAAGATACACAGAGCGAGCGGATCAGGTCGCGGTAAGCCCAGTGCAATAATTATTATGCAAATGGTTTTTCGCTTGTTTTCACGGCATATCTCTCGAACACAGTCATTTCCGGAAAATCTCATTTTCATGTTTCAGGCTCGCGTAATTTTGAAGCCACTGTATCGCCTCCTAGACTGTAATAAGCATCGACACACAGACAGACAAACCAACCATGTGCACTGAGGGTGATCATTGTAAGAAAGTCGTCATCTGCACTCATTTACGATTTTGAGCATTCGTAGAAGCTCTTTGTTGGTACAGCACAGGTCAATTATTACACAATATGCACACAAAAGAAAGACTGCAGTGATATCTCTTCTAAATCTACTGGAAGTGAAAGTGGACACCCATGTTTTGCATAGCACTATAATTGTGTGTCCCATTGACACTCTACACCAGACAACCCCTTCCTACTACAACATTCCAAAAACTGGGCCACCCATGGTACGAACTATGGAATGTCTTTTCAAGTGTTTGTAAGCCACTACAAAGAGCAAACAGATGTCAAGTTGAAGCTTTCTTGTCCCCTTGCAAAGTTGCCCAGGCCATTGGCAAGTTGTAGTGGATTTTGCTAAAAGCCAAGTAACATTTGGTTCCCCTACAAGCCTGCTTTCTCATTTTTCAGTTGCTCAGTATATAAAACAATCACTTTTCCTGTGTTCCTGAAAGGTTGCCTTATGCCGTTCGTTGCTAAGCTTTGCTTGTGGCAAATTAATAGTCTAGTAACTGAAACTCTCTAAAAGCCCGAACTACGAATCAATTTTTGTGCCTTTGAAAGGTTGTCTCAAGCCATTGGTACTGCTTTTGGCAAATGTCGCTAGTATAGTAACTACTAAAAGTCGCACCTCATGTCTGGTATATTTAAACTGACTGGTTCTGGGTTTTCTTCACCAGCACAAGCTTGTTCTTCCCTGTTACTGTGTATTTCCTATTATATATAAAAACACATGGTGGTGAAACACTGACCCTATGCTGTCCGAAATGAAGGAGGATGCAGGAATGTTACATCATGAAAAACATGATTTTGAATTTTCTATGGCTGACCTATGAATATCTAGGCCACACAAATACCTCACACAAAATTCCATAATTATACCTCATCCACCTTTTGTTGCAGTTCCTCTGTGAGCTGTGTTATGTGATGATGCATGTCAGACACCAACTCATCTTTTTCGGCAATCTGAGATTATTTGTGCACGTTATATACAGATATACAGCTAAAATATTATATCTACATACCCGTCGAGTCAGTTCTTCAAGCTGCTGTTGCCCTTCCAGTAATTGTTGTTCTTTAGCTTCTAAGCGTTGTTCTTTTTCATTGAGCTGCACAGTTTAAATAATTCATTTTGCTAACATGCCATTGTATGATGACTGAGAGTAAGATCAAAGGAATTCCAGCCAGTCCAAACAATGTAGATGCGTAGTGAGCGCTTCCTGCTCGGTCTACGGGTAGTTAGAACATAAAGAGGCCATACAATTTCCCTATACTTTAGCTGTATGTCGCCCTCGTGCCCTATCAAAACTGGCCACTCAGCCCTCGTGCCCTATCAAAACTGGCCACTCGTGTACAACCAGTAGACCACGCGCCGCCATCGTATAACCTATACATGTATATAGCTATAGCCACCATTGAAAACACTCACTTTTCAGATTATTAACTGGAGCTCTTAAAATACCTTTCTCCACAGTTGCTGCTGGGTTTCAGTTAGCTCCCTGTCCTTAGCCTCTAACAACTCAGTCTCCTGCAGTCATTAAAACAATCCCATGTGCACATTAAGTAGGGTATTACCACAGTTTATACAGTTAGGTATGTATTGTCCTACCAACTCACTCTCTGTCTTATCTCCTCAATCCGCTGCTCCTCTCTAACGACAGCCTCCTGTGATCTTATAAGCGCTGCTTCCTTTCGTTCCAGCTCTTGGCTGAGTGTCAGCTTCTCCCTTGCGATAATCTGCAACTTTTGCTGCAGTTCTTGCACATCAGTCTGAAGATCTTCCTGCAGCAGTAGAGTACATAATTATTATAATTATAGCTGCATAGTGGTTAAAAACCTCACCTGGCTTTTGGGGAGCGTCCTTAGAGCTCGCATAAGTTCCAGCTTGTTCATGTCTACTGGTTCATCTCTCACTTCTGCCCTAGCCTCCTCCAACATGCGCAACACCTCACGAATACTTGGCCGGTCTTCAGGGAAGTCGAGACACCCTTCAATCATCTGGATGAGAGGATGCTTCTTCCGAAGTTGACTGTAGATCATATTCATGTACTCGATCCGTCGCTCTAACTCAGTTCGACCAACAATTTGTCTTCTCTCGTCACGATAAATTGGAGCTAGCAGGTCACAGGGAAAGGTTTGACTTATTGTGAACATAGCTACAACCCCAAAAGAAAATACGTCGACACTTGGACCATATCTCGATTTCTTCTCTTGTTCTTCGTTGTCCCCTGGCTTGTTTTCCAGAGCCTCTGGAGGCATGTAGACACCAGCCCCTGGTGCCTTTGTCATGGTGGCTGCAACTCTCATACGAGGCACGATGCGAGCCACGCCCAGGTCCGCTATCTTGGCCACCATGCCTGCGCTCAGGAGAACATTTCTTGCTGATAAATCGCGGTGGATGACGGGCGGCGATCGCTCGTGAAGGTAGGCTAGGCCTCCAGCAACGTTATGCAGAATTGTGCACTTGAGACTCAACGGAAAAAATGGCTTTGGTGCATGCGGCAGAGGCGGAGGGTCCATATCTGGGTCCAGTAAATCATGAAGGTTTGTTAGCATTCGCTCCATGATGAGTGCCGGCAGTCGCGAGCCGCGGAAGAAAGCGACGCCCAGAAACTGGACGATGTTCGGGTGGCGGAGGGAGCTCATCAGCTGACATTCCCTCACGAACTGAGCCGTAACCCTATGCAGGTCGGCAGCTTGGAATTCATGGCGGTCCTGAAAGAAGTCGTGGATCGTTTTGGAGGCGCAAATGGCTCCTGGTATAGCCACCTCCTCCACACTTCCGTAGGCTCCGGCGCCGATCATGACGCCTGTTGGTCGCACGTTGGAGAGCACGAAAGGCCGCAGCTCAGGATAATCGCGAAGAAAGAGTTCAGCAGCCATCACGAAAGAGCCTTGCGACAGGAACGACGCCGTCGAGGCTGGACGGCGGTGTCGCGCGCCAGTTACGTAAGTGGGGGTCTGGCCTGGGTGTGGGTTTTTCTTGGCACTGGATTTGGGAGGGTCCAATCAGATTGCAGGATTTCGCTTGTCGCGCAAGTAGCATGTGACGCATAGAATTCTAACGGGGCCAGTTACTGTTTCTAGGAAAACTCGCACGGACACTCCGCTGGGTTGCTAGGGATATTCCCAGGGTGCGCAAAGCACTTGCTAACAGTTTCCGCATGCGCGAAGGTACTCTGACATATCGTAATAACCGCGAAGGTAGCTGCGTGTTTATAGTTAGCACGTTGTGAACCAAAACTCAGTGGCCGCGCGCGCGTACACGCGTGAGCATACTAGAGCTGGAGATAGCCAGTTTATAACACTTTCCGATACCGTCTGTAGTTGCAGTGGTGCGGTGACGCTCCTGGTATCTTTTGCAAGCTCTGTCTTGAGAAAGTGATGCCAAAAGTTGATGTACGTAAGCTGTCTTTTATGAGTCTGGGTATGGAGGTCATTAGTAAGCTAGGGCAGGTTCGTTTTGAGTGGTCTGCTTTGACGTGTAAAGGCGCGCGTGCGCAAGCGCGTGATTTTCGAATTACGATAGGGGCCGTAAGCGCGGGAGCACGTGAGGGTCTGGGAACGAAACTTGACGTGTAGAGCCATCATTGTGCTGCCTCATGTGACTGCATAAAATTGACAAGCTTCACCAGTTATAGCTAATGAAAATGTCTTGAAATGGATTGCTCAAAACATGAAAAAGTGGGGGTCATTACACAGCTAAGGTACATAAAGATACATGGCTATAATTATGACCCCATTCCTATATCTCTGTCCGATAGTATTTTCCTATGAATCAAAGATTATCATGTAGCCTTGTGTATAGTTTGTATGGGACCAGACCCTCTTAGCTTGGGGATTGCCTTTTGAGGGCTCTTCAGTCCATCTCCAGATGCTTCCTTTCCTGGGCTATACCCTCTCCACTTTCGGTCACATTCTGTAGTATTAGCTATGATTATCATTTTGCAGTGCCAGCCATGCAACTGGAATGAATTCTATCTATGACACACATTCCTGATTTCTGCGCCACCCTCCCAGGAGCACAAGAGTGTGGGAATAATAATGCTGGTAGACAAACAGACAGGCACAAAAATTGATCATGTATCCTGTTTGTCATACCAAGGCCCTGGGCCATACCAAAAATCATGATGATGATCTCACCACCGTGGTGAGATCATCATCATGATTTTATTAATAATATTCAAAATTGCTATGGCCCAGGGCCTTGGTACAACAAACAGGATAAGGCATGTGCATGATCAGCTATATGTGACAGTTTTTGTGCATGACTGCCTGCCTATAATATTTCTGCAACCAAGTATAGAAAAACGCCAGCTGCAGCAAAACCAGCTGTGGTAGGTAAATTTGAATGCACTGGTCTGCAACTGTTAGCTATGTAGCTACTGCTTGCATGATTCTCACTGCACATAGCTGTTAAAGGTGATAATAACAGGCAAGACAACATGCTATATTGTTAATGTCTAAAGTCCATTTTGTTTTCAAGGCTGGTTATGATATCAAAAAAGGTAGGGCGACGGTATGGATTTTCAGACCAGCCATCGTTAGTGATCTTAGCAAGATATCCAGGCCATTCGAATGTGAATCCTGGGCGTTTCCCTTGAATTATCTGCATCGATGCTACAATGTCTGTCTCGTTGTAGAAAGGTACTTTGTGTTCCATTACTTCCCAAACCACCATGGAAAATGAGAACACATCGCACATCATATTGATTTTCTTTCCTAGCGCAACCTCAGGAGCCATCCAGCGCCAGGTTCCTGCCATTTTTGATATTGCTGTTGTGTTTGGTATCGAGCGTGACAGACCAAAGTCACAAATCTGCACCTCCATGTCGTCGGTAAAGAGGATGTTACTCGATTTCAAATCGCGGTGAGCAATTCCAAGTTTGTGAATGTGTGCCATTCCATATGAAATCTGTCTCGCCCACTTTAGACTCTGTTCCAATGTAGGGACTTTAAGATCCTTGTGCAGGTATTGGTATAATGACCCGTTTTTAGCAAGGGCAGTGACAATTATGGTGTCAGGATGCTCATGAACAAAGCCAAAAAATCTTATTATGTTAGGGTGTTCACCCAACTCTGCTAATATCTTTGCATCACAATGGTCTAGAGCAAGCTGTACTTTTTTTATTGCAACAGGTAAGCCTTTTGACTTCCACGTTCCATTAAAAACAGTGCCACCTCCCCCTTCCCCTAATAAGTCTCCAAAATCGATATCTGCTTTTTCAATTTTGAGGGCAGTTCTCTTTAGCACCCCTTTCTAGAGAACAATAATGAACAAAAATGTGTATAGTAAGAAGAGACATGCCGCCATGCGTAGAAAAGAGATGAATAAGAAAGAAAATTGTATAGGCATTATATGCCCCACAACATCCCTGCTCTGATTTTAAGTCAATATATGGGTTAGTAATGCAAAACTTCACAAATTTCGCACTAAAATTTGCTCTCCAATAATCCAGGTCATAACCAGTTGAGACATACCTGCGCAAACTTTCTTGGTTTCGGAACTGGTCTCTGGAAATGGGTTTCTAATTATTAATACACTAAACGTGCAGATGTCAGTGTATGGATAGAATACCTTCAGCGGTGAGTCTGGATATAACTGCGGAGTCGAAACGGATACTTCGTCCCTGTGGAGACCTGGATCATTCTGCATCATAGTTATGGAACACCATATTTAGGAGTGTTGTTTGTTAAATACCTCTTGTACTTCAAAAATTCCTTCATCGTGACAACTATCCTCTTCTTCATGGTCAGGAAGTTTCTTCTGCAACACAAAGTGATTAGTAAAGCAAAAATAGTCCATTTCAAAACACAAGGGCGTAGAAGTAAAGCCCTAGTTGAAACTCTTGTCTCAATTAACTACTATGGGCAGGCAGCATCATCTAACCTCTTCCTCCTTTTGCTGTAGTTCCAATGTTAGCTGCATTATATGATGGTGCATATCTAAAACTAACTCATCTTTCTCAGCAATCTAGAATAATATATATAATTCTTCACAAAAGGATAAATACAAATTCATTAAAAAACCTGCTCGTTCAGTGTTTGAAGTTGGTGCTGTACGTGTTAATTCTCCTTCCTTCTTCTCCAAGAGTGTTTCTTTCTCATGTATCTAAAAAAGTAAGGCAGAAACTTTACTACCTTTTGTGGCTACAGAAATCGAGTCATATAGTGTATGGGTTATGCACAAACACACACACATGCCCTTTCAAAAATTAAAACATTTCTCAGAGTTCTGTATAGGATCTCAGTAGTGGTATATATTATATAGTAATCAAAACATCTGCTGGCTTGTCTCAATATAATATTCATAACAGCTATAATATAGGTGGGTATTGCCCTTCATATGCATTGACTTTGTATAGGCCTGCATCCATCACAGCCTTACCCAACTAAGTTGTTGTTCCATTTCGTGGGTATGCTGCTGCTCTTTCCTGACAATCTCTACTGCTTGTGTTTCCTTCTGCAGTTGTTCTGCCTGCAATTCTCTGGTAAGGTCTCCAATTATCGACTCACTCTCCCTCAGTTGTTGTTCTAGCTCATGGACTCTGGCAGAAGTTGTCTCCATTGTGGTCACCTCTGGGGTCTGCTGGAGGCTGTCTCGGTAGGCAGCACTCTCTTTCAGGGCAATCAGGCGAGAGCACAGCTGCTCGGCTGTCGGTCGCTGACCTTCCTTGTCTTTGAGGCAGTCTAGAGCTACCTCCAGGAGAGGGTGTGTGGGGGAGATGAGATCCAGGTGCTCCTTACGACGTTCCAATTCAGGAGTAACAACATGCACTCGTCCTGATGGGACACGAGGATCGCTTATTTGTATTATGTGTATACGAGGGCCCGGGTTGGGCCACTTGCGAGTGATGAGCTGAACAAAGAGCACACCACAGGAGAAGATGTCCAGTTTGCTGGTGTATGTCGGGGGATCTGCCATTGCCTCGGGAGACATGTAGGCATTGGTTCCAGGGCAGTAGGTGGGAGTGAGGCGAGGGTCGCTGCCCAACAGCTTGGCCATGCCAAAGTCGGTCACCTTGGCTCGCCGGCTGCCGATCAGGAGAACGTTGTTGCTGCTGAGGTCGCGGTGCAGCACCTCGTGGCGATGGAGGTGGGAGAGAGCCTGTGCCACGTCGTGGCCAATGTCCACCTGCACGTGGAGAGGGAGAGGGGGAGGGTCCGCCGGCCGCTCCAGGAAGCTGGTCAGGCTCTCGTCCATCAGCTCCATGACTGAACAGGACGGGCATTCGAGTCTCGGGGTCCGCACACGAGCCCAGGTACTGGATGATGTTGGGGTGCCTCAGGCCGCTCAGGAAGTCGATCTCTCGCTGGAAGCGCTCCACGATGCGGTGGGCGGCGGGGTCCCTGGTCTGGAAGAGGATGGGGTGCAGGACTTTGGCGGCGCAGACGAGCTGGTCACACTTGACCCTGTACACTGCTCCGTACGAGCCGTTCCCCAGCGAGTTCGCCTCCGACTTGACCAGTCGGACGTTGCGGAAGCCGAAGCGACCCTGCATGCGTATAGCTGCTGCGCCATTATTTGGAGCTAACTCGACGGTCTCGCCAATCCGCCCCCCGCTCTTTTGCTCTCTCATTACGCGCACGTGCACATTGTGCCCGGAAAACGAATGCCTACATGTCTCCCGAGACTCGAATGCCCGTCCTCTATTGAACTCAGAACCCAATCTCGAGATGGAGAGCTCAGAACCCAATCTCATCTATTGAGACGGAGAACTCAGAATCCAATCTCGGATGGAGAACTCAGAACCCAATCTGGAGAACTCAGAACCCAATCTCATCTATTGACACGGAGGTCAGAACCCAACCTCAAGCCCTGCCTTCAAGGACAAAATCTTGGCCGTCAGAAATTTCGTCAAAGACCCCGTCGATGACTTTGACTGTGCTATTGATTCGGATGGTCACGGCTCGCTCTGTGCCGGTATAGCAGCGGGCTCTTCGTTCTATTGCCCAATTAACCAGGGTGATCCCCGCTCGCCGTGTCTCGAAATTCCCCCCGGGGTTGCCCCTGGAGCAAAACTAATCATCTGCAAGGTGGTGAGTACAACAAGTGGTGACGTCGATAACGAAGCTTTTCTAGGAGCTCTGAAATGGCTAAAGGAGCTACATGGATCTGGTACAAAAATTGATGTCGTTTCAATCTCGCTAGCATCGTCATACTTTTCTCTGGAGAGGGCCCAGGTAATCAGCGACCTCGTCAGCTCGGGGATCGTCGTCGTTTGCTGTGCCTCTAACGTCGGCCGCATGAAGATGCAGCCGATATCGTACCCCGCACGCCTCGGCCACGTCCTCTGTATTGGATCACACGACGACAACGGAAAACCTACCTCGTTTACCCCAGTCGGGCGAGAGCTCGACTTTCTCGCTCCCGGAGAAGATATCTGGGGGCCGGGTCCGGGAACAAATGGTCCGTTCTCCGTCGACTGTGGAAGTGGGACTTCTTGCTCGACCCCCGCCGTTGCTGGACTAATTTGCCTCGCTCTTCACGACATCCGGCGGCGCTGCGAGAAAGATGGGGACGCAGTAGATGTTACTATTGCAGGGAGACCGGTAGCAGACTATGTGTGGAGTGTATGGGTGATGAGAGAGCTCCTGAAGCTGATGAGCTCGTGTCCAGGCCACCATTCAGAGGAGATTGGGTATGGGACCTTACACCCGTACAGACTCCTGGACTGCAACACCGAGGAGATTGTCCGCATTGTCAACGACATTGTTCAGGACGAAGACTGAAAAAACATCATTTTTAGGATTCTTGGATTGCCCATGGTGCAATCGTTGTGCATGTGTGTGAATAAAACACGCTTGCGCTAAGTTATCGACACAGACACAGTCCTACATACACCCTCATGGGCAGCATCCTATCAGCGTAAACCACATATAAACTGGTAAAGGGTATATAGACTACTTTTGGGTCTTTAAATTTCCACTTGTGTCTGTAGAAGTGAAGTGCTATAGCTCTCCACTGCCTAGCTACATACACTGAGGTGGCTCCTGCTGGCTGATCATACGTATATAGACTGTGTGCATAAACAAACTTTAGCAGGCAAGGCTTCTGCTTGTTTGTGTACACTAGTCCTTTAGTCCATTAGCTCCTACATATCTCGGTGGTAGCAGTGCTATGGCTAATTGGCTGTGGCCATGCAGCTGAGTTTGTCCAGGTCCTCTCTTTATATTATGTAGACGTAATGTGCTCCCTTCTTCTGCCGAAATATGTCACCAGTGAAATTCTAAATAACAGATAACAAACTAAACAGCAGCATTACGTAACAGAGTTTTTTCAGTTTCCTGCAACTACAACTAAACTAAGCTACAAAGTTTCTCATGTTCATTTCTTGCACCGTTTCAATGTGTCTTGAGTCTAAAAGACTTCCAGAAGGGTGAAGCGGGTTGCGGGTACATTGGTGGCGTAACTGGCCTCAATATTATTCCTGCCACCGCGATCTTTAATCCCAAAATACTTACCAGTGTCAGCTTTCAAATAGATGTAGTTAGCTCCTTTCCCTATGCCGTCAGAAATGTCTACTTCCACCGTAAACTGGCTATATACATCGATAGAGTCTTTAGCAGCCTCGAGATTATCCACCCCACCTCGATTGATACGGCTGAGGTACTTGTTGTTTCCGTTGTCAGACTTCAAGGATAGCTTGCCGTTATAGAGAATACTGGCGCGAAGAAGGCAGAAATAATCGATTGATACTTTTTCAGCCTCCATGTAGTCGACGCTACCACGTCTGATGCGACTGACAAACTTGCCATTGTTACCCAAAAGGATGTAGATACTGTTAGTACCAAATATGAGACCTGCAGGAACTGTTGAAATGTAGTAGAGATTAATTACATATCCATTAGCTATATAGACAGTTTTAAATGTTAGCTACTCCTTTGCCAATGTTTTGTTCCCTTAGTGTCAGCATGAGCAATTCATTGCCTCGTCTCATTAATGCATGTTTTTTTGCACTTTAGTGTTTTAAAACATGCATTAATGTGTAGCACGAGACGAAGTAATGAATTGCTCATTCACCTAACCTAACACTAGGAAACCCTCGGGGAACGGCGCATGCGCAATGTATTACATTATTACTCCCGCTGTGTATAGATAGTAGCTCGCGGAGTCTAACACGGGCTAGCTACAGTAGTAGATACCATGCGGGAGTCGATACACGACCTTCATTGTGACTTCTTGTGCCTTACACAGAGAGAGCGAACCCGCTGGAGGTAAAGGCTTTTTCGCGCGTGTTTCACGCCATAAACCTCTCGAACGCAGCAATAGTTTCAGAGAAAACAGTAATTTCGACCTAGCTATACCCAACGCGGTATCGTTTGTGGAGCAATTCATTGCTGGCTCGTGAAGTGAGATGTCGCATACCTATACCGACCTGCAGATGAACCTTTGCTTGAGAAGTGTCAAATTTGCTTGATTTGGAGTATTTTTGCTTGAAAATGCTTTGTGTCCATTCAAAATGTATAGGCATGGATGCATCACAGGTTAGCACAAAAAAGAGGGATTTGCCGATTTTTTTTGGAGGGATAGGCAGTATTTCTGTTTGATTATCAAGCAAAAAGCGGGATGGTTGGTAGGTATGATGTTGGGTAACGGACGGACGACAGACAGACAGACAGACACACACACTCGCCCACTATGCCAGAATGGCTCTATACTACAGTACATTAGAACGGCCAAAGTATTATGGGAGGGAGGAAGTATATACACCCTCGCTGCACATGCGCGAGGGTTAATAACTGTATAGCTATATAGCTCACGTTCGATAGTAGCCCCTTGTTCAGTTACTTCTTCCTTCTGATCGTCTTGTTTATACTGTTGTTCCAAATAATTCTGCAGGTCTTATGTGAAAACCAACAACAATAAAACACTAATAATATGAGCAGCATTTGGATGTTGCTATTTCCTTACCTGGTTTTTGCATAGTTGGTCCGGACATACTGTTTTCTGGTCCTGTAGGGCGACGTACCCCATTTTGGCGAGGGTAGCAGAGACCCGGGGAGACGAGGGCTAGTGCTACAAGCACCAGACAGAGGTAGCTCGTGGCTTTAGTCATTGCAGTCAGATGCAAACGGGATGATCCTGAAGTCTGAAGTGAATATCGACGAAGAACTCCTTCTCTCTTGTTTGAATAAACTGGAAAATAGCGCCAGTTTTATAGTCAGTAGAAGCCACAAAGGATATCAGGACTTGTAGGAACTCAATCTGCGCCACAATTGATCAAGCGCGCCGAGTTTCTTGAAAATGGCTCCATCACAGAATACAGCTGCCATGTTCAGCCAAAAACTGCTAACAAACAATTATTTGAGAGTCTGAAAACAGGCCTTGCAAAATGAGCAAGGAACCATTACGAATATTCATCAAAGTAGTCGAGTCCATCTGAAGTCTATCAGCATGATTGCTGCAAAGATTCCATGCTAGAGAACTGATAATTGTCACTGAGAAGTCGGCGATGAGCATGATTGCTTGGGAATCTGCTGGCAGAAAGTTAAAAGGACTGCCAAGAAAGCTAGACAGCTTTATTGATTGAGACTTGTTTTTCATCACAGAATATAGCTGCCATTATTATCAAAGCAGGGGGAAATTATAGCTGGAAAGCTCAGCCAAAAACTGCTAATAAACAATTATGAAAACAGGCCTTGCAAAATGAGCAGGGGACCCATTACGAAAATTCGTCAAAGTAGTCGAGTCCATCTGAAGTCTATCAGAATGATTGCTGCAAAGATTCCATGCAAGAAAACTGATAATCGTCACTGAGATGTCGGAAGTGACAAAAGTAAAAAAGATCAGCATGATTGCTTGGGAATCTACTGGCAGAAGGTTAAAAGGATCACCTAGAAAGCTAGGCAGCTTTATTGATTATTGAGACTTCTTTTTTAATTAGCCCCTGTTGCCCCCACAACAATTAACTTGCTGCCAGTCACAAGCCACGTGCTGGAATGTATATAGCTATATACACAGTCCAACATTGTGTGTGGAGGAATGGAGATGTGCATGTGCCTTTGCATGCTGAGTGAGAGTATACTGTGCCATAGCACAGTGAGTGGTTTGAGGTTTTCCTTGTGTGTTGTAGATTCCAACCCTTACCAGCTGGGTTGCCCTGGTAGCTCAGTTGGTAGAGCGCTCGCCTAGCGTGGGGTCGTGGGTTCGAATCCCACCTAGGGCAGCTCTTTATTTTTCATTGGAAAAAAAGAGCTGTCCTGGGTGTAGTTGATTTTTTTGTTGTGCCTTTGCCTTTGCCTTTCTACCTCGTAGTTTTCGCATGCAGTTATATGTGCTGGTGTTCCTCAGCTTTACATCAGTGACAATATACCGTTTATACCCTATTCTCATTTACCACCCTTGTATAGTAAGCCCTGCATGAAATTTTGCCTAATGTGACAGGAGACAAGGGGCAACTGCAGCGAGCTACAAAATTGAGGAGCTCAGCAATTGAATTAATATTACCCAACAATCACTGTGGGGACCACTACTACTTATGAAGAAAGCACTGGGATGCTTGTCACCATTTCCTAATCCTTTCCTAGTCGTTCGTTCGAGCGGAATTTTCGGATATCGTTGGTACGTCGTGTAAGTGCGCATGCGCGGCTTCTTACGCGCTTCTTTTTATCCGAAAACATTTTCAAATTTTTACACAGACACGCTGCCTCGCCGATCGATCTATATAGCCAGCCAGAGAATTCTTCTCCATTCGACGGCAAGCGATGCAACCTTCGGTGACTGACCGAGGCTGTATATACCTCTTCCCAATCTTCATGGTTCGAAGGTGCAACTTCAAGGTTAGCAACGATTGTGTGTGGGCGTATGTTTCAGATATTTTTTCAATGGCACAGCAAGAACGCTGGTGATTTATGGTGAATTTAGGTATATTTCTCGGATTTTTCCTACCTTGTTTTCTAAACTCATTAGCATATTCATATTCCTCCTCAATACATTCTCTATGGGAGAGAAAACCCGTTCGCGACTCACCCAGGAGCGAACGGTCCGTCCCATTATGCGCAATGGCGTTCTTTCTGCCTCCTGCGACACGCGCAGGCGTATTAGAGCCATCCCGAAAAATAGGCGTGGCTAAGTTTTGAGCATTACGTTTTTACGTTGACCTTTGCCACCCGGTCACGCCCGTTTTTTTCTATAGCGCCAGCTTCCCTCATACCGCGACCGCGACCGAAGCATGAGGCAAAGAAAGCCACTGCGCATAATGGAGACGGACCGTTCGCTCCTGGGTGAGTCGCGCACGAGTTTTCTCTCCCATAGAGAATGTATTGAGGAGGAATATGAATATGCTAATAAGTTTGAAAAACAAGGTAAGAAAAATCCGAGAAATAATATACCAAAATTCACCATAAATCACCAACGTTTTTTCTGTGCCAGAAAAATATCTGATACATACGCCCACGAACAATCGTTGCTAATCTTTCAATTGGCGAGCGGGAGCGAGCCAACCTAGTCGTTCGTTCGAGCGGAATTTTCTATATATAATTATATATAATATTATATATATTATCTACGAACCGACCGTCGTCGTATATACGTCGTACGTCGTGTAAGTGCGCATGCGCGTCTTTGAACGCGCTTCTTTTTATCCGAAACTATTTCCAAATTTTTACACATTTTCACACACGGTGCCGTGCCTCGCCGATCGGTCTATATAGCCAGCTAGAGAACTCTCCTCCATTCGACGGCATGCGCTGCAACCTTCGGTGACTGACCGAGGCTGTAAGCTTACCTCTTCCCAATCTTCATGGTTCCAAGCTGCAACGTGCAAATACGCTAGGATTGCTCGTGCACATACTGCTGCGTGCCAGCTGCCTGGTGGACCAGCTAACACACGCCGCGTTGTCGGGCAGCCCGATCGATCGCTGCCTAGCCTACTGCTGCCTGGTGGACCACGACAGACGAACTGAAAGCCTAAGGTAAGGACCGTTCTGCTCACCGTTCTGCCAATATACAGTACGCATGTAAACGGCGACAGGTAGCTCTGTCTTGCTTCACGAAAGGAAAGCTGTGCGCTACGTTATGCAGCCCGGACAAATCCCAAGTTGGGTCGCTCCCGCTCGCCAACAATGTTCAACATTCTTCTAGTTAATTAAAGTAAGCTAGGATTGCTCGTGCAGATACTGCTGCATGGCAGCTGCCACGCCTCTATGGGAGGTGATTCGTGCCAAAATTCGACGATGTGACGAACCCGTTTTGTTCGTCTGGAGGATCGAGGCGTGACTCGTCGGGCGGAGGCGCGTTTGTTCCAGTGGAGAGGCGTGTCTCGTCGAGCGGAGGCGCGTTTTTACGAGTGGAGAGGCGTGTCTCGTCTAAAGGAGGAGGCAAGTTTCTTCGAGTGGAGAGGCGCGTCTCGTCGAGAGGAGGAGGCAAGTTTTTTGAAGTGGAGAGGAGCGCGAAAGTGCGGGTCTCGTTCAGCGGGAGGGGCGCGGTTTATGCGGCGCATTAATAAGAGACACAGCTGGACACGTGGTGAGAGCCCGGATGTCAGACCTAGAGCAGCTGGTGACTGCGACCTCTCAGCTGCAGCAGCTTGAGAGCGCGGTGCGCTGTCTTGAAGGTCAGCCATGTATGAATAGCGAACCTGCCATCCTAGGAAGGTATTCTTATTAACGCCGTCCTTGCCCTTTGACCGGAGGCGGTTCTGGGACACGCCTCTCCATACGAAGAAACTTGCCTCCGTCCTCCTCTCGACTTGACACGCCTCCCCACTTGAAAAAAAACTTGCCTCCTCTCGACGAGACACGCCTCTCCACTGGAACAAACGCGCCTCCGCCCGACGAGTCACGCCTCCTCCAGACGAACAAAACGGGTTCGTCACATCGTCGAATTTTGCCACGAATCACCTCCCATACGCCTCTGAAGGTAAGTATACCGTCCTGCTCACCGTTCTGCCAATGTACAGTACGCATGTAACGGCGACAGGTAGATCTGCGAAAGGAAAGAACTGTGCGCTGACGGCACGTTATGCAGCACGAACATCGCGGGCATATGGCAAGCGAAGTGTAACAAAACTAAATGGCACGTTCAAGACGCGTAAACGTACGTTGGAGACACATACGTACGTCTAAAACGTACGTTCATACGGACGGGCGTACGTTTCAAACGTACGTTCATACGTTCAAACGTACGTTCGAGACGCGTTCATACGTACGTCTGTGGGTCAGTCACATGCTAAACATTACGCCGTATATATATATGTGACTATCATGTGAGAGAGTATCATAAGCTCAGAACCAGAATCTGGCTCAGAACATGGTTGGGGTCAGTTTGTTTTTTGATGAAATTCGTCACTTGATTGAAGAAGCTGAGAGACAATATGGTTTAGCTAATCGTAACTACACCGAGTATGTAGTGGTACATTTTGAGTACACGATAACTGTGTGCTCTGATTTTTGCGATCACCAACGCGGAGTTCCGGGATTATATGACTATTTTCGCTCTGGACTTCTTTCACGCTATTAGCTTCAGAGTAACAAAATGACACAGGCCTCCTCCTTCCTTCGAAGTACATATCACTTCACGAGCCATACTCTACTCTCAACTGCGCTGTACGATAATGCGCATGCGCATAATGGATACGCGTATGGTATGGACCGGACGTACGTACCATCAGTATGAACGTAGATATATATTATGATTGCGTGAGATGCCGTGTTGTTGTAGGTGCAATAGGACTGGCTCCTGTAAGGGGTGTGCCTGTGTAAAGGCCGGAAGACCCTGCACAAACTGCCTCCCTAGCAAGCTGGGAACCTGTGTGAACAGCTCTTCTAACAGCTCCCGCTCTCAACCGCCGTCAACCGTGTCGACTCCATTTAACGCCCCCCCAACTACCGACCTGGAAGTAACCGCTGCCTCCAATACTGCCGTCCAACCAACAGATACAGACAACGAATGCAGCACACAACTACCACCACCTGAAACGGTGAGTAGACCAGCGTTCACGTGGGGAAATCATAGTGCTATTGATTTTTCCAACATTTTGGAAGCTACCTATTCCGAAGTAGTTCACTGGAAACGTAACTCCTTCACAGTGCCATTTGGTAAAGCGGGGAGAGAATTTGTCAGCGAACTATCAAGGCTTTTTCAAGCCTTCGCCTCTGCCACGGCTCTTGAGTCAATAGCACTTAAGGCTGCCACTGTCCTCCCAATCCTGCTCTTGCAAAAACCACAAAAAGCCTCCAAAGCTAAGGACCACGCCAGCTCTCTTGAGAGGAGACTTAGATCCTGGAGAGAAGGCAATCTGAATGACCTACTACTAGAGGGCAGAGCAATTCAAGGCAGGCTGCCGAAAACTTTCACACCAAAATCTAAAGAGAAAATCGCCCGGTCTTTCGCCGACTTGATGTTTGCAGGGAAATGCAAGGCTGCCCTGGATCTCCTCTCCAACACTGGCGAAGGTGGCATTTTACACCTAGACGACCACATAGATCCAACTACCGACTCTCCTAATGTCCGGGAGGTGCTGCTCAGTAAGCATCCAACAGGCCAGACTGCCAATTCCAACTGCATCCTTCAATCTCCCCCTCAGGAGGCACATCCTGTGATCTTCGAGTCGATCGATGCCAGTGTCATTCGCTCAGCTGCGATGAACATCACTGGGTCTGCCGGACCATCTGGTATAGATGCACATGGGTGGAGGAGACTATGTACATCTTTCAAAGGGGCTTCAAGTGAACTATGCCACTCATTAGCCCTAGTCGCAAGAAGAATATGCACCTCATATGTCGACCCAAAATCGATATCACCTCTTCTGGCCTGCCGGCTCATTGCCCTAAACAAGAACCCTGGTGTCCGACCAATAGGCATTGGGGATACTGTGCGGCGGATCTTAGCCAAAGCAGTGCTGTCAGTAATGAAACCTGACATCCAGGAAGCCTCGGGCTGTCTCCAGATGTGTGGAGGACAGATTTCTGGCATCGAAGCAGCAGTGCATGCCGTGAGAACCGCCTTTGACTCCAGTGACACTGAAGCAGTCCTCCTGGTTGACGCCACCAACGCATTCAATTCCTTGAACCGTCAGGTTGCTCTTCATAACATCAGAAGGCTCTGTCCACCACTCGCACCCATACTCATCAACACATACAGAGCATCAACAGAACTGTTCGTGGATGGCGACACTCTACTTTCCCAAGAAGGTACGACACAAGGGGACCCACTAGCCATGCCCATGTATGCCCTCGCCACCATCCCTCTTATCAAAAACTGAAGGGCAACTGCAAGCAGATCTGGTATGCAGACGATGTAGCCGCCGTAGGAAAAGCTAGCAGACCTGCGTGTGTGGTGGGACCTTTTGACCAGAGAAGGACCTGACTTCGGCTACTTTCCCAATCCATCCAAGACGTGGGTAGTAACAAAGGAAGGCTGTCACACTACTGGGCTCTCTACCTTTGCTGGCACAGGGGTGAATGTTACATCCGATGGCAGACCATATCTAGGTGCAGCAGTTGGCTCAGCCGAGTACGTGGAGAGTTATGTGAAGTCGAGGGTTGACTCCTGGCTATCCATGGTGCGCAACCTAAACAACAATAGCAAAGACTCAACCACATGCAGCCTACTCGGCTCTCACACATGGTCTCTCTCAAGCAAGTGGACCTACCTATGTCGCAACAGTTCCCATATCAGCAACCTACTAAAGCCGCTCGATGACATCTTGCGTACCGAACTCATCCCAACACTTACAGAAGGCCCCCACCTAGTGACCTGGAGTGTGCCATGTTGCCCTGCCAGCAAGATGGGTGGACTGGGAATAACAATCCCTTCCACTCAAGCCGACCAGGAACATCAGTCATCCTTACTGGTTACCTCTGCCCTCCAAGACCACATCACACTACAAGATGAGGCCTACGGGTATGAAGTCATTGCCCAGCAATTGG
>CASHTH010001070.1:0-15626 GCA_030341885.1 Geodia barretti | reverse complement strand
TTATTATGGTCCCTTTTATTGTTGTCTGAGACTGGACAGTAATCGAAGCAACTACTAGTTATGATGCCTCGATACCCAGTGTAACGACGTGGTGTCTTCGCAACTCAGCCTACCAGAGAAGGTGAAAGGTCCACATATGCCAACGTGGGAGAACATCAAAGCATTCAAATCTATCTTTATGGATAACCAGCTCACTCACAGGCGCAAGGGCAGTTTTTACTGCTTCTTGTAGTGTACTCATTGGGAACATAAGGGACTGCTCGAACGGACCTGTCCCCTATCACGTAGTGGAATCCCCGGAGTTTGAGAAAGGAATTGACTCCACTGGAAAAGAGGGTGGTTTTCAGGAAGGTTTTGAGATTTCTTGCCGGGTGTTCCAGTCACCTCTACTCGGTATCAGGCAGGGGGGGCAGAACTGATCAGCTCTAAAAGAATCTTAGGTGGGCAGACGCAGAATGCATAGCAGGGAGGCAGGAGCTCTTTGACTCGCACAATGAGTTCACTGAGCTGATGGATCGTTTCGTCGCTCAATAGTTTGCCATTGTAGCTCTCGCATGGTCAGCATTCAGGCTACTCATATACAAGTACCATTGACATGTCCGGTAAGTACATGTTACCTCAAGAGGCATTGGACACAGAACACAATACACACGCCTGCCACGGCTAATGGAACTTGTTTCTAGTGCCACCCCAACCCAAGGGAACGCTTTCAATTTCTTTCGCTAGTTCTTCTTACTTCGTTCAGACTGGATCCCACTTGGTTGCTACCAGCCACTTGCTCGAACCTGATTTTTTCGTGTTTGATACCGTTATTTAAAATCGACTTTTTGAAAGTACCACTTCACTCAAACCACATTATCACTGATGAACGCCGTACGATTGCAGATTCGGACAACGCCTCTTGAGTTTAGCTGAAATCTTGACCCCTGAGTTTTTGACATCAGTTGATGAGTGGCCCGACGAACTCAGATATGTACAATATCCAGCTGATTGAATGATTATATCAGTACTCCCAATTTCAAAACTTTCAACACTGCGAAATGATCGAATTGAAGAAGAAGAGAGCAAAATGCACTGGGCTTATCCACGAAGACACGCTTGAGCAGGTTCGAAGCGTATTTATGTCAGATGTATGAGATGCCACCCGCTTGATCGACTACATTGCGCAATGGAAAACCGGAACAGAGTACCACTGCTAGCTACTGGTTCTCGAACTGAAACCGCACAGCCCCTCAAAGGCACAAATGTGTCTGAACCGCGATGCATCATCTGGCTAGATTTCATACCACCGACCTCCAGTCTGTCGACGTTGCCAGATCTCCTCATGGGGATCAGGTAGGCCCAGTAGGTTCCGCTGACAATGGTGGGCGCAGGTCTGTCACTATCCGAACGCGCATATCATACATGAATGTTGAAAGGAGACCACACATTCTCTTTATTACACATTCATTAGTTAGGGATGGAGTAGTGTACACTATAACTGTAAAGTGAAATGTCATGATTTCACGCTTAAAGAATCGCTCTAGCAAACTAGGGTTTCACCTAGGGTTACAGTAGCCAGCTACTGAGCTTGTAAACTGTTTTCCCCGTATAAACAGTGACGTCAAGACTCTTGTCCCTTAGCAGAAGACGCTGACAGTATACATACCTATCATTCTACACAGCCCAACACACTGCGGTTCGCGTCTACAACATAAAGAGTTACTGAGACACGGTGTCTCTAATGTAAGCTTCCCTCGAGTTGAAAATGTGTCAGGATACACGTGTGGTTTGTGTAATCGACAGTCACGCTGCGGGCAGCCGCGGGACCTGCATCAGCGGCAATCATACTCGCGAAGGTGCTGCGCACATTAGCTTAGGCAACCGTGCCTTAGCCAATAGCCGGCATAAAGGAGTCGAATAGGCACCCATATGTTGCTCTTTCCCAATCCTCCATACTTCACCAAAAACCTCAACCACAGTGTGCACAGTATGTGCGCAGTTTTCA
Source organism: Geodia barretti (assembly GCA_030341885.1). NCBI lineage: Eukaryota > Metazoa > Porifera > Demospongiae > Tetractinellida > Geodiidae > Geodia > Geodia barretti. The sequence continues at coordinate 13,639 of CASHTH010001070.1, read as the reverse complement.
ATATTAGTATCCGACGACATACTTCACCTGTGTTGACATATCGATGGCACTGAATTTAAGCATTATAATAGCTTAGGCGTTCTCGCCGAGTTTTAAGGTATTTGACATCTCCCCAAGTGTGCATGTTTGAAAAATGCACACTGGATTATGTGATTGATTGCGTCCCTTCTTTTTATCCCATTGCTAACAATTACATGCTCGACTTTACATGTACTATTATCACGTTTGTAACTACAAGGTTGTTAAACAACAAACAAACACGCCTAAGGCAATTTTAAGTGCTTTTTTTCCTATAAAACTTTGTACAATGTATACTTGGAAGTGAAAATAAAAATGGAGATGACGACTAAGTAGCTCGAGGCCAATAATGACATGTTACTTTTTTATATGGACATTTAGGCACCAATGCATGTGCACGCCGTAAAACAAGGAAAGGACGAGACAAGTAATAAAAAATTCTGCGAATAAAAAAGTGTGGAATCTAGGGATGCCATATAAACAAACACACCTGTTATAGATGACTGGTCATTAATGCATTGTGACGTCCACTACTTTTCTATTCCCTATTACATTTTTAGATCTCACTATAAAGTAGCTTTACGTATGCATCCCTGTGTGCTTTGCCATTCTCTATCGATATTTGCTAACCTAAGTACGACATATTTTTGGCGACGAGGACGGGATGGCAAGCACCGGATACACTCGGTCGTGCGACAAATACGATGGCACACCAAGGACGCTGGCCCCAATACGTGGAATGATTGGGGCATTTTTTTCAGTTTACTTGCGTGTACGAAAGCGCGGGTGAATCTAGAGCCAACTACAGTCGCCAAGATACCGTTCCTCTCCGAATTATTGCAACTTTGGGCCCCCCTTAGTGCTGTTTGGAATGACCAGATTCGTTGACCGGCTAGTTTGAGGGTCCGTTGAATGACGCTTTTGCAATACCAGGGAAACATCTCCTAGCGGGAACCGGCTCTCAAGTTCCCCAACAAAGGCAGTGGAGATGTTTACAGACCACAAGCCATTCGCTAGTTTTACTTCAGGCAGACCGCTTGCTACATCGCAACAGGCATCATCCGCATCAAGAGGTGTGTCGCTATCCTCTCAGAACTACGAATATCGGCTGGTGTTTGCCGACACACGAAGGAGACATGCAAATGCGGATGCCTTGACTGTCGTCTGCCGCATGCTCGACAAACCAACCTAAGACGCAGCTAGGCGAGCCTGAGCTAGTTTACTAGCAGCTCATCTGTCCGAGTCCGCAGTACTGCTGACACTACCGCGTGTGACCTCGAGACACAAGACCGATGGCGATAGTCTCAGTACAAAAACACTACTCAGACACGATGGCCGACTGCAGGTGACCCTGACGTTAGACCCTACTCATTTTCCCGCCGCCGTGACTGACGCCTCCAGGTTACGTAGGGGTGTGTGCTATGCAGTGTTGTAATACATTCCACCCCGCAGAGAGAGAGGCTGTGCTTCAAGAATTGCACGAGGCCATCCAAGGCATCGCTCGTATGAGGCACTCGCAGGATGTATGGTGGTGGCCGCGTATCACGAGCGCACGATCAGCGAAAGTCTGTCAGGCGTCTGTCGGGAGTGTCAACAAGTGTGCAGTCATCACCACCACCCAGCTCCTCTGGTACACTGGATGGTGGCGCTACTAGGCCTTGGGCTCGGTGCAGCACCTTGACTTTGCTGGTCCCTTCACTCAGGGAACACAAACATACTCGTTCACTGACGACCCTGACGCCCACTCCAAGTGCGATAGAGGCCGTGTCTTTGTACTCCGTCCATGTCATCACGAGTGTCTGCACGTGTTGCGGACACTATGTTTGTCCCAGATTCGCGTTGCCGGAGATGATGTGTGCTGACATGGAACCTGCTTTGTTAGTAGTGAGTTCCAAGCAGTCCTCGCCAGAGAATGGGGTCAGGCATACTACGTCAGCCCCATCCACACGGCTTCTAATGGCTTAGCAGAAGTGCCTTTCAGATCATCAAGAGAGGTTTGAAGAAAGTTACAAGGCACAATCACAACCCGACTGCTAAAGTGTTGTTCACTTATCCGCATGACTCCGCAGAGACAACACCGCCAAAGCTCCAGCGAGCTGTGGTTTGGGGGAAGTAGTCACGCACATTGTCTGGACCTACTAGAGCCAAATTACATATGACCGAGTCGATGGGCGCAAACAACAGCAACAGAAGTTCAGACACGAAGGTGTGGACAAGACCTCGAACTTTTTTCGCATTGGTGATACCGTTTTTGCCCCCAGTGAGAAATTATGGTGCTGGATCTGTGTGGCTACCTGGCCAAGATTGTTGAGGTCACTGGTCCAGTTCTTTCTCGTGTGTCTCTGGAATGGCCGTAAAACAGATGCTGCATCAGGACAGTTGCGATCCCGTCGTCGACGATGGTCCTTCAGCAGGAGTTGAGGTGTTCAGTGGATGCCGAGGAGAAGCTCCGCGTTATAACCTCCTACCCAAATTACTCCCTACTACTGGATCACTGCACGTGAGACCTCTCATCCAGAACAAGGCACCAGAACAGCCTGTGTCCTCAGATTGTTCAAGCACCAACGAAACAGCGAAGTCGACGCCCTTCCGATCGATATGAATGTACCGTCGATATCCTCCCTTTGTAAACGCAAGACTCGCAGTGGTCGAAACATGGAAAATGAACTAATTATTATGTGACGGTGGAGTAATTCATGTATCGGTATGTGTGTATGTAGTGCATGATGTTGTTCCCCCTTGTGTTTGTTGTTTGTATATTAGAAGGCCCCTCTTTAGGGGGGGAGGAATGTTATAGATGACTGGTCATTAATGAATTGTGACGTCACTTCCATTTTTATTTTCATATATCATACTACCTTAAAAGTAGCTTGTACGTAGTGCATCTGTGTTGCTTTGACATTCTCCTATCGATGTTTGCAAACCTAAGTACAAACAACATTCTGTTATGTGATCGACTGATGTTGAAACCGATCCCGAACTTCAACTTTAAAGGGGTCTTCCCGTTTTTTACACTCTGCTGCTGTCCTGTAATACTCTGCCAGTATTTTTACTGGAACATGGAGGTCATTGTAGTGAGAGTGAGACGGTCCCTGAAACTGGGCCAAGACTGGAGTAGATCAGTGACTGTGATCCATTGCTGCCGGCTGTCCAGCCGTAGAAGTGCACAGTGCTGCTCAGCATAGTTCAGCATTTATGAATTATGCCTGTTAGAGAGTGTCGTTGGAAGTAAAGGGTGGGATGGGATTGCGTTAGGGTTGACTCTCCTGTCAGAGTAATGAGTTGTAAAGGGTGGGATCCCTAAAATGTGTTGTGTGAAAAGGTGGGGATTGAGGTGACTGCGCATTTCTGCATCTCCCTTTACTCAGTTACACAGTTATAGCTCTAAGCTACCCAGTGTTACCCTATTCTGCACACCCCTAATAGCTATTCCTAACATAGTTATAATGGGGGGGTCGATGCATACGACGCCGCAAACCTTGAATATTTGGACGTCGGATTACTTGTCCAGAATTCTTCTGGTGGGTAACGCAGAGTGGCGGTGGTCGCTGGCCGAAGGTATGCGTCGAAGGACCACCACCCGGTGTTCCATTCGATGCCGCTGGACTCACACAGAACACGCTGCCGCGTCTTGTATACTGCCAGATTCCGCAGCTGCACGCCCCTGCGAAATTTTATACGGGCGCCACACAACCCGCGCGCTTTATAGACAATATTAGAAGGGCTCAGAACCATAGTGAAGTTTCAGTAACCCTCAATATGCATTTTGGTTGTAGCACAACAGATATATACTATAGCCTATGCATTTCATGCGGAAAAGTCATATTATCTCTATTACATATCTATGATGATGTACTAAGGACCCACTGTAGAACTCCAGCTTCTTGCTCTACGATTGTGGCAAAGCAAAGAACCCGCCGTAAACTGACGTCAATTTCATACACGTGCGGACGCGGGTGCCCTTTCTTGGGGAGACTGAAAAAAAAATGGAGTGACGAGTCTCTTACTCGAGTTTTGCACCAGTTTTCTGTGCATCCTCCACGAGCGTTTCTTTCACTTCAGTCTTACCACCCTGAACTTACAAACGCACTCCACTCAGACAAACTACCCACCCTCAGCACGGCAGAGGGGTCTGCGCTATATTCGTCGTCTCTGGAAACACGGTGGCTGCCCACACAGTGTCGATCGTCGCGGACATCGTCTCTACGTCGCAGAGAGTTTCGATTCAGTCTACGCCTAGTAGAAAGCGTGAAAGAAGTGAGTGCTGGACAGCTGGAAAGGAAACGAGCAAGCGAAGATGCTACGGAACTATTCTGGCAAGGAATAGGTAACTGCTTCCAAGAAGGATGTGAGTTTGTGCATGCGTAGTGAGCTAAGGACGGAATGGACACTACTAACCTGGTTTTATGTACTATAATAGGTTCAGGCCCGAAACCGAAAATGCGATACACCAACCCTGTGGTGTCCTCTAAAGTGACTATGACAAAAGTCTCACATCATCAGAGAGAAGGCACTTCTTCACTGGTTTTGGTCAGTGACTTTTCCTTTTAACACCAAGAATGGCCTAACTTAGGGGAGCATCAACGTCATCGCGAGTTTACGGGTACACCACTGCAAGCTGCTGCTGCACGTCGCACATCAGCAGCCGTGTCTATTCGTACAGTGTGGCCAGGGAAGTTGTTCGAGTGTGCAAACGGAAAGCGTTTCTACATATACATGCAGGGTCTGGTGGAGCGTATTGACCGTGACATTCTTGAAGTCATTGTTGATGAAGCGGGTGGTTCACAGCTAGATGGACCACAAACGGTGGCGGCATGAACCTGGCAAACAGACACCAGAAGAAATACAATCTCGTATGTGAAGTCAACACTATTGCTAGTTTCTCAGTATGAATCGCCACATTCGCGAACTGACACACACCCAATCGAAAGTACCTACCAAGCCGCCTGATGTAACAGTTTCACAAAGATGCACAGACATGTACAAAGAGATGTTCCAAATGATGGGAGGAAGGTAGGAACCAGTCACGTGACGGCTCTATCGCAAAAGTATTCAATGAGACTTCAATTTTTCCCATTTGCTTCGGCACAGGTAATATAATCTCTAATCTTTCAAACTCCTTGTGCTCATTGCACACTCCCACATTTCCACTTTGCCTTTCTATTATCTGGGCGGTGTGATTACAGCCCTAGAACAGGACACATGCAAGGTGTGCGACGAGATGAAGGTGAACTGAAAGTGGATGCCGAGTACTAACACTGTGACGAAGCAGCAGCTCAATGGCAGAATGGGCATACACAAAAGAAAGCAGAAAGACAGTGGGCTTACCAACAGCTTACAAGAGACACGGCTCTTTCCACGTCCAACCAGCGATGCTCGATGGATGAATACGTGTCGATCTACACAAAGCCTTCTACCCTGTTAATGACTACGACGTACGTGTTGTTCTACAAACGCAAACTTTTGGACCTACAATCTCGGCAATCCACGACTGCACAACATCAAAAGCCTACATGCACATGTGGCACGAAGGTGACAGCATCCAGGGGACGCAGGAGGAAGTAGCGTCATGTGTTCGTCGTCATTTGAAATCAAATGAGTCTACAGCGAAACATCTTATGCACCTTTAGTGATGCTTGCAGGGGCAGTAATCGAAACATCACATTCATGGTTGTATGTGGTTGCACATCGTGCCAGTGATGATTTCCCATACACAGTGATGGACCATAGTGTATGGTCAGCGCCATTCGTACTTGCCCATGACAGGGTTTCGGTGGTGTGGACATCAGCGCGCAGACGTCCATGTCACACGCTCTTTATACCAGAACACTCGGTATAGGCTTGTCGAAAAGGCCAGACGTACACCCATTCACTGTTGTCCGTATGTGTCAGAAGTGATTTGGTGTCTAGTGAATCGCTGACTGAGAACATCCCCAACGAACGAAAACTGAGCTGCGATGGAACCAAGGCCCCGGCATGGCTAAAAAGGCGATGGGTGGTACGTGTGGAGTAAAGACAAACCCTACAAGTTCTCCTACATGGTACGTGAGTAGTGATTGTGTGACTTTTTTGTCAGGCATAAACTGAATGAATTTTATTTACAGGTACACTCATAACACTCTGGAGAACGGAAGGTGGTTGACCAGAAAGAGAACGGGTTGTAAGGCCTCGGTCGTCCCCTGGCACTGGACTCTCACTATGGAGGACACCTATACAGTGGCCCACGTGCAATCAACAAGAAACACGCTGAGGACTTAAACAGCGTTTGTGGTTATTCCACCATTCATCACTCATTGTGATACTTCTCTGCTGGACCAGTGATTGGCTGAACAAGATGACTTAGGGGGACTCTATATCAGCTGTATGTTGTACATGCCACTTATATCTCGATTCTTTCACTGTCATCATGCATTATCTAGTGAATGAATCTACTAAGCATGTCGTCTTTCATGCAAACAACTCTGTTTAGTGACCCTTGAAGGTATACACACACAAACTCTCATATGCATGATCCGCTCAGTGAATTTTAACAGACTACTAGACTTGAGGTGAACGGGTTACTCACGATGTTATGAGCCCACTTCAATTTACATTGTTGGTGAGCGGGAGCGGATTTGCGCGATGTTCGGGCTGCATAACGTGCCGTCAGCGCACAGCTTTCCTTTCCGTGAAGCAAGACAGAGCTACCTGTCGCGTACATGCGGTACTGTATATTGCAGCAGAACGGTGAGCAGTGTGTACGCAGACGGTCCTTACTACGCTTTCAGAGCTAGTCTGTCGTGGTCAACCAGGCAGCTGGCATGGCAGTAGGCTAGGCAGCATATGCGCAGCTATCGATATCACGCTGCTCGACAACAACGCGGCGTCGCGTGTGTTAGCCTGTGTGTGAAAATGTGGAAAAATGTGGGGAAATAATTTCGGATAAAAAGAAGCGCGTACAAAGCCGCGCATGCGCACTTACACGACATATATAACAGAAAAATCCGCTCGAAGGAAAGACGACTAGATAGGCTCGCTCCCGCTCGCCAACTAGAAGAATGTTGAACATTGTTGGTTCTCGCGAAGTGCATTGAGAGAATTCACACCAAATTCTTAGTTGGGTGCTTACTATGAAATATAGTGGGCCAGTATGAAGTGTGTACTGTGGGCCCTCACCTTGAATTCCTTTTGAGGTTGTTGCAACAGTTGTTGTGAGCAATTACTAGCGGAACTCCCTACACAAACCGCAAGACTAAACAATCACTGCTGTTTATGGTCATCTTTCCAAGTGAGTGCACTCACCAGCATTACAGTTAATGACAGGGAACTATATCTCATGGATAAGTTCTGAGTGTGTGTATGTAAGTATTTAGTACATAGGATAACTTTTTTGCAGAAGCATGCATGTGTCACCTGTTTTTGCCCCAGAGTGCAGTTAGTTTTTCCATGTTCCCTAACATCCTAGTAAAGTATGTAGCTCCATCAATGTGTGCTTTATGGCAAAGGCAACTTCTTGGGTGGCAATTCTAGGGTTGTTATTCTTTTGGCCAAACTGCTGAAGACTGCAATAACCTGACCTTCAACATAATGATGAAGTGTTGCACATACGCTTCCACCACTCAATCCTTCCCGCTTGCTTGTTAACCTTTGTGTTCATGCTCTGTGGTCCAAAGTGAACAAAAGGAAAAGATAATTGATTTTCATTTCAATCCTATTATTGTGGGGACAATTGACTGTTGGGAAAAGTGGCTAATCAACCACAACTGAAAGTGCAGCCAGCACCAAACCAACTGTTTTCAACACACTTCACCTTCGTACATGTATTTGTTGGACTGATGTGCCGTATGTAATGGGTGAGCATGCTCCTACACCAGTGATTGCTACTTAGTGTTATAACTTTTTGAAATAGCACACGGCAGTTGTGCAACTATGAGGTAGTCCCTTAACCATATCATTATCTAATAACCTCAACCTCAAAATGGTTGTTGCATCTGGCTACTCAGCCTGCCTACTGTTTACCTAGTTCTTCACTTTTAGTGTTTTCTTCTATTGCTCAAAAGTGAATGGGAATTCCTTTCATAATTTTTCATACCTATCATTGTGGGGACAAACAAAACTGGCCCAACTGTTGTGACAGCAACAAAAACTGAAACTAAAGTGCTGCATCTCCATGACTCGCACATATGTATATACCTGTTTTATTAACCAAGCACTGCCTTGTTTGATGGATTCAATACATGTACCATTGACATTGAAATCTCTACTAGTTCTAAAGTGGATAATGAAAGATGGCTCGTGCAAGACCAGCTACGTAAGAATCATACTGAGCATGCGCACGAGTAGTTTTGCAGGAGATATGGGCGGGGCTGAAATCATGTGACTAGGAGTGCGCGCGCCAGCGACAAGCCACGAGCAAGGAACTAGGAAGAGAAAAGGAAGGGCAAACGATGAAGGTACTCTGTTGCTGAGTCTTCTGGTGGCTGCGTGTGCAGCAACACCTCTGGACGATTACGTCAACGCCCCGGATCCGACGTACGAGTATCGAGACCTCGGCGACCCTTGGGACGGAGACGGCTACACCTCCTACTTCATAAACCTCACTTCCCAGCTCTGGCTCTCACGTGAGACCCATGCCCGAACTCTCATAAGCAAGCATCAATGTAGCAGTAGCACATTAGCTCACTGTGTTGCCTGTGCATGCACATGCTCAACCACTTCAGCAGTAGCTGTCTAACAACCACGCTTGATTCCTTGTTGGTCACTTTCTACAGTAGTGGGCCACCATGCATATAAACAGCACCCTGCTTTATTGTAGTAATAGATTTACCAAAGTAACCCTCTGAGTTCCTCTTGTAGTGGGATAAATTGTGTGCTGTATCATGATGCCCACAGCTGGAGAAGTGAGCCGTGCCATATGGTGGCACTATCTGGTCATCAACATCCCAGACGAGATCGAATTTGGGGACACTGGATTTCTCTACATCACCGGTGGAAGCAACACTAATGGGTATTTAGTTATATCGCTGTGAATGTACAGTACTACTAGTATGAAATACCCATTCTGTATACGAAATATTTGCCTATTTTTTTGTTCCATTCACATGCGGCAAACCACTTTTTAAAAAAGTATTTTTATCGCTACACAAATGTTTGAATGACAAAAAAGTCTCTTATATGGTATATATATAGCCCCTTGTACTCTTTACTGCTGTTTAAGTGTATGAGACGAACGAACACTCGAGAAGTGAGATGACGAGTACAGACAGACAGACAGACAGACAGACACACAAACCTAACTACCGTAACCCTCGCTGCGCATGTGCGCCGAGGGTTAATAACTGTGCGCGCCGAGGTATATTCTTTTCCTTGTGCCTCAATTCTGCAGTCGTCCAGACATCACAAGTGAAGACTGTCTTCTGACAACACTTATGGCAGTCGGGACTAACACGTCAGTTCATCTTGGGCCCTCTTTATGTGTGTGCAAATGTATCGACAAAGAGTTTGTTGTTATGCAGTGTGACGGCCACCCTCTTCCAAGTCCCAAATCAGCCCATTGTTTTTGCCGTAAGTGTGAAGCATAGTTGCATAGTTAACATGTTTTACTTTTGTTCTTTAAGGAAAGTTAAGTGACAACAGCTCTTGCATGCATTGCATATTCTCCATAAGTAAAGGAAAATTGTTGTGTGTTTGCATTGTGACGCAACAGTACACTGGAATAGTATTGTTGGGGAGTTGGGGGGTTGCAAGAGCTTTTCTTAGATAGAGAGGTGTAGGGGTGTCCTTAGAAAAGTGTTCAACTTTACCATCTGCCTCTATTCAATAGGAAGATCCAACTAAGAAGAGTAGATCTGAAGATGCTATAATAGCCTACACCTGGTACCATTACGTCATGAACACCAGTGATCCCGAGTACTTGCTGAGACTCCCTATGACCAAGGTACGCATGTACACATACTATTACTACCCTTTAGCAGTATATTTTCACATACAAACAGTTAATTTATGTGTGATAATTAATATAGAGGTCCACAAGTTCATGCAAACATAAATCCAAAAAAGTGTGTTGTTAACTACTGTTTCTTGCTTCTGAGAAGGTATTAAAGTGGGACCCACTGTGTTATGGTGTTTAGCGGTAAATGTTTTTACAGAGAGTACTTGTTCACCTGATGCGGTGCAAATAATGCTCTTGTGAATGCCCATCAAACCATGCAATTCACCAACAAACGTATTCTTCCTCGAAGCTATGTCAAACTATCGTCTGTGGTAATGGTATTCTGCAGGCTGCAGTCCGTGCCCTGGACACCATGGCTAGTTTCGCTGCCGAGAAAAATCCGCAGGTTGACCTGACAAAATTTGTGGTGGCTGGAGCTTCCAAGGTTTGTACTAGAAAGAAATTTTGTGTCAGTCTGACCCTTTATGTTGCTTACCCCCTCTTGCTTTATCATGCCTTTTATCTAGGCTTTGTACACTTTATATCCTCTTTTTTTATGATTTTCTTACTCTCCCTCCTATAATAGAATGATAGACGGTATGTTTTTTAGTCTCCTTTCTCCATTGAAGTCACTCTCTCTCTCTCTCTCTCTCTATCTCTCTCTCTCTCTCCTTTTCCCCCTCATGCAGCGTGGCTGGACGACATGGACCACAGGTGCAGTAGACAAGCGAGTCATTGGAATAATACCTATTGTCATGGACCTTCTCAACATGGCCAAAGTAAGTCTCTGTTGTGCGTGTGTTGATTGAGAGTTCAAATAGATTACTGGTTTATACGGTCGGTTGTAATCCACTGGTAAAGGTATAGCAATTGCTTGGCATAAGTTTATATATCAGGTATCAGATTTAAGTGGGACCCACTCTACTACGTATGTACATATAGCACTGAACATTAGGTGTTACTTCGCAAGAATACTTATCTGCTCTCGTCTTAGTATAGTATCATAGTACTTAGTATAGAGGGATGCCCAGGGTGTATACCTAGCATCATAGGTGTATGAGGCTAGTCATTAAGTCTTTCTAGACTGACAACGTCCTACTGTTTCCTGCTACATGTTCTGCTCAACTCTTTTCTCCACTCCTCGTCCACAGAATCTGCACCACATGTACAGGGCCTACGGTGGCTGGACATTTGCATTCAAGGACTACCTCGATCTCAACATCACCATGTATCTGGACGACCCCAGACTGGGACAGTTGGCCGCCATAGTTGATCCTTACGGTGAGGAGCTGCTCACTCACAGGGACAGAACAAAAACAAAGCAAAACACACAAAAAAACTGATCGCTGTTGGTCCTTCTTACAGCAATCACCAAAACTGATGATTCTAACTGGCTAGGTCTGTCTTCTATTATGCAGCATACATTGATCGCCTGACAATGCCAAAACTGATGATTTGCACTGGAGGAGACGAGTTCTTCCAAAACGATGACACATACTACTACTGGGACCAGCTCCAAGGAGAGAAATACATTCGGTCAGTCTTCTTCTAGCCATAAATCTATCACCTTTCAATTCTCGTGCCTCCTTTACCTTTTTCATCAACTTCTTATGTACTGTTGTTTTGACTTTTTGTGTACCAGAGAGAAATACATTCGCTTCTACTATATACAAACCTCTGTCACCTTGCATTTGTCTTACCTTTTCACTCACTTCATTTCTATGTACTGTTTTACTGCTATGACTATTATGTGACAGTTTTCAGTTCAACCTCTCTTAGGCTAATGTGAACTGTGTGGCTTAGCTATAGAGTTATTGTTATAACTTTGTGCAACACAGGGTGCTACCCAATGCAGAGCACTCGTGTGTTGGTCATTTCACGAGCATTTTCTTCGATGCAAGAGCTTTTTACTATTCCCTCCTATTGGTCAGTACCCCCCTACTGATAGCTGCTTTCGAACATTATATTTTGTGAATTTTTCACAGGATGTCCCTCGCCCAAGCTTCAAGTGGAGCATGGAGAGTGTAAGTATTTCAACACCAGACATTCTACTAGGAAACTATGAGAGTCAACGTTTGCAAATGTTTTGTCCGTTGAGTGAAAACTATAGCCCTACCCCCCAGGTTTTTCTCCTGAAATGACTCCTGGGAACGAGGAGGGTTCATTATGTTTAGTGATGTTGAAACTTTTCCTCTCCTCCCATTAACTTGTATTTCTACCCGAATGTTCACTGCTGTAATAATGGTAGTACATACTTCATATATACTGCTGTATGCTTGCGTACAGAGTACTACCGGAGGGAGCATAGCTCTATCAGTTGATACTAAGCCTACCGAGGTACTGATGTTTCGTGCTACCACTCTGCAGGACAAAAGGTAGCCTCATGTTAGTGGAACCTATGAACAAGGGACACTAATGGGGCCAACGATTTTGTCTCTTTTTAATAGGTCATCCCTCCTATCTCGGAGGTCAAATTTAGCACAGGGTTGAAACAAGGTGTCTTTTGTAGAGAGGTCGTCTACCCAAGCAGTTAAGGGTGGCCAAACGTAAAAGAGTTCCGAGACTATTATACGTCATGTTACTGCATTTTATGTCCCCACCATGCATCTGATTGGTCACATCAGCATGCAATGATAATTTGCTGTAGGAGGGACTTCAGGCTGCTGATTGGTATACCTGATCCCTCCAAACCCACCATACAGCCTGTCTTGTGGTTCGGTGAAAAACTTCGCCTCAGGTAAGGAATAAAGCTTTCTTTCATTGGGACGTGTACACTAGGCATCTACCTCGTAATGTATATTTCTGCAAGTTGTATATATTTAACCCTGAGCATACTATCAAAAGTTAATTTTAACCCTAAGAAGTCATCTTCCAAGAGGGGAAAAATTTGCTTAAAGGGAATGTGGCAGTATAGAAGGTTACAAATGTTGCTAAAAATAACTCAATCGCACTCTTTCACTGTGCCCTTGTTGTTTTGTTCTATCTTTAGTAACATTTCTAAATTTAGCCCTTATAAACTGCCACATTCCCCTTCAAAATGACGAGTGTCCAATGTATCTATGCAGGCCAATGGGACATACGTAGCCAACATGAGTATCCCCAGTGAAGGTGGCTGGAGTGGGTTCTTCATACAGGTAATATCAGAAGTGATATTGTGATGCGTGGGCAAAGGGGCACAACTTGGTGTCCTTTATAGAGAGGTGACCAGGGGCAAGGGGCATAACTTTATAGAGAGGTGTCCTTTATTTGGAATGTCGTTTTCAGGGTTCCACTCTATATATCAGTTGTACTTCTATTTGTCGTGCATTGTGAATTAATCTCACTTCTTTTACCATAAGGCCACCTCTTCCCCACCCCCAGATGACGTTTGCTGGACCCAGGGACACTGTGTTTGAATTCACCACTCAGGTCAACATAATTCCCGACACCTTTTACTACCCTGACTGCCACGGAGCGGAGTGCCAAGGCCACCTCCTATAGCTCACTTGACTGTTGACTGTTGACTGTGTATACCATTGTTATGAAACTGGATATTATGTCCTTGTTGATCCAACTGTAGTCGAAGTATTAACGATAGTTGGTTTGTCTATTTTTACACTTATGTGCATACAAAAAATGTAAAATTGTTGACACCCTCATTTTGGGGACAGTGAAATTTGGGCGCGATAGAATAAATTACCATTCCATAGTACAACCTTAGTAAAAGTATTA
>CASHTH010001068.1:0-44376 GCA_030341885.1 Geodia barretti | reverse complement strand
TGCAGGGCACATGTCCACATGCGTCTAAAGTCTGATCACCAATCAAGAATTGGCAGGTTGATCAATCCCCTCAGCTTTACTTCCAATTACTCGCTCCTTGTGAACATAAGAAAATGGTATGTCAAGAATGCTTTGAAAATGAATAGCTAATGAGGTTCATTATGGGCTAAGACACCTACACGCAGGTCTCTTAGCGATAAGATACGGCGGTTAGGTGGCTTAGTTCTAACTAAGACCCTCCCGTTTACAGTACGCGCAGACCGGGGCGTCCAGAGAAGCGGCAATCACGAGCTGAGACTGCTCAGACCTCGCCCTGACTCGAACAGTTGCGATGCTGCTAATAACAGTGATTCTCAGTCATCGTCGACGAAGTCTTAGACAGTGCCCAGTGTGGAATCGGGAGGCCTCTCCCCTGCCGGGCTACCGTCGAAAAGTTGAGGCGCCGCCGCTAATAGCATCGACGCAATCGATCGTGGATTGCGCCCGGTATCGGCTTGGGAGAACTCTCCTCCCCGGTGCTTTCTTCAAAGAGCTGCTACCAACCAAGGTTGAAAGCGGACGAGCTACAGCCAACCGTACGGCTATCCGTTTTCTTAACAAGTAAGACGGCAGATTCGAGTGCCTTCGTGGTTCTGCAGCCCGCGCGGTCGGTTGGAATGACGCAATAGAAACCTCGGCTCCGCCTCGGTTACTATTGCGCATTCCAACCTCCCACGCGGGCTCGAAGACACTCGAATCTGCCGTCTTACCTATACTAAGAGCAGTTTACAGCCCTCTAAATAAGGCCAAGGGCACTGTGGCTCTGCCATGCCAATAATACTTCAGTGAATAAAGGAGGCCATAAGTTTCACCATAGTTATTATGCCTTGAGCCACTCGTGTAAACCATTCGCAACTATCATGTACATTGAACATAAGTCCATCTCCAAGGTGTCCTTATTCAGAGGTTTCACTGACATAATAAATCTGCTCTAAATAGGGTGGCCACTGGCCCCCGGGAAGCATTAACTGAGTCAAAGGTATTGTTGTCCCATGCTACCACTCGTACGAGCAACTGCGACTGGATGGAGACTTCTCCGAGGTGCACATGATGATCAGCGACGATGACGGCGGCGGAGAATCGTGGTACATTGGAGGAACACTTCCAGATTGGGACCTACAGTTCCCTAGTGAGAACCAAGCAGTCGCTCTTGGCGGTAACACCATCTTTATCAACGCCAGGACATTTCTCACTGATCGACTCGGAGCTTATAGCACGGACGGCGGGCTGACTTTTGGTCCACACTTTGTCCCCAAAGGCCTGCCTCAACCTCTGGAAGGTTGCGAAGGAAGCACAATAAGACACCCGGACACTGGCGTCCTGTATTACTCGGGACCTGCTGTGCCCTTCCCCACACCGCTGAGATACAACATGAGCATCTTTACTAGCTCTGATAACGGTACAACATGGACTGCTCAAGCTGTAGTTCATTCGGGGTCATCTGCCTATAGTTCTCTGGCTGTTCTCGGAGATGGCCACTCCATTGGTCTACTGTATGAGTGGGCAAATGAGACCAAACTCATATTTGATCCCGACTACTTCAGTTTTGTGGTCGTTAATTAACATTTTGCAAACCCTCGCCTCCGTGCAAATAGCTAGTACAGAGATCATGCGAACGCGAACACGTGCGCAAAGGCTCTTCGGCGCATGCGCACAAAATGCATACGGCTCCATAACAGTGCTCCACCACTCAGTAGCTATACACACACCTGAAGATGCTCAATTCTCACAGCACCATAACAGCTGAGGAAAACTACGAGCAGATGTACCTGGTATATAACCGAACTGCCTGCTCCTTTACCATTGTTCACTTTGTCGTGCTTCTATCTTTCCACATGCTCTCATATTTTATTATTTTTGCGTTCTCATTCTATAATAAAAACATGCGAATCCCTCATGACAGCTACGGGTGGTTCCGCACGCGAAGAGAGAACGTTCTTCCTCTCTCGTCCATCACATACGAGGGAGAGACTTTCCTGGATCTGCAAAACCCCGAGCAATACCTGACGGATCTGTACGGCTACATAGGCGAGAACGCAGTCTTTGATCCAGAAACTAAAAAATACGCGCCCAAGGATAAAACTACCTAGTATAGAATGCATAACTGTTGCTTTAAAAAAAAAAGTATGACAGCACTATTATTATGCAGGGAGCATTGCAGCTAGCATCATTGAGCACATTTCAGATGTACGCCACAACCAACCATAAACAATGTCGGCCCATTCTATACACGTAAATCTGAGACCAATACAACACACACCTCTATACATAGCACACTGACTAATGATGCTAACACTAGGTTTTATACACTTATAGTCCAGTTGTTGTTGCAGAGTTTGTTCTTGGACTTCCACTACTTGCTGGCCATGTAGTTGATGAGATCCACCACACGACAGCTGTATCCATACTCGTTATCATACCTGATATATATATATCCCAGGGGAGAGGGGAGGGAAGTGACATAATGTATATATATAGGCCAGCATACACAAGACAACATGTTGCTTCAACAAAATTTGCAACAACTTCCTATAATGGGCCAAAGAAACAAAGTGGCAAGAAACAGAAGTGTACGTTGCCCTTAACTGTCAAATGCTGTACACAGTCAAACCCCATATCAAGGACATGAGGACATCTCCGTAATAAGTTTCTTCAACTAAAGTTCTTGCATGCAATCCCTGAAATAAGGACACATGGACAATTCAATTGCCCAACTTATGTCCTGAAAAGAAGAGAGGTTCCACTGTATTGGTGACGCTTGAGACTGATTCTTGTGGTGCAATTTTTGTGTGGTGATGCTTCGTTCACACGAAATCCTTCTGCACTAACCAGGAGACTAGTTTGACAAAGTTATCGTTGAGAGCAATGCCTGCTCCAGCGTCAAAGATGGTGGAGCGAGTGTCTCCAATGAAGTCACTGGACACCACCTGAGACAGAGAGAGAGGGGGAGGGGAGAGAGAGAGAGAGAGAGAGAGAGAGAAAGAGTATCATCATCATCAGGTTCAAGACTACAGGACACTCTAGACAAATTTTCACGAGAGAAAACTTGGTGCTCTTCTGGGAGAGGAAAATCACACCAGGCAAGAGTATCCTGAAGACTAACATTTTCTGTTCGCTTCATAGGGAGGAGCAAATCAGTTTCGAGGAAACAAACTCAAAAATCAGCTTCTTGCATTCATAACATCCACGCCATTGCTTCTCTACGAAGGAGAGAGTAGCTAACCTGGTCTTCAGTGTAGCCCACATACTGTCCGAGCACAGAGTCCTCTGATGCAGCCTTCACCACTTTTTTGATCTCGTCATAAGTGGCCTGAAATGCAAGCAGGTAGAAAGTTCATTACTGTCACGTGCCTATTTTGGTGTTGGACAGCTCTGTTGGACAGTAGAAAAAATCTTAATAATTGTGCGGGGGAAATCTCATCTAAACACAAATAATATACCAGTGACAGGCTTATGTTCTGTACACAACTGTTACATGTGCACTAATGCACTGCAAGCACTACTAGTACGCCAAGGTAAAACTTCCTGCGACAGCATTCCAACAATGTGGTATATACTTTGTGCACCATAAATTACAATAATACACCCAGCGCAAGGTGTTTCTAGGTATATACATAACACATCCTGCAAAACGCCTTTATCAAGGTCGCACCTGTAGAATCACCCTAAGCAGGCATGCATATGCACTGTAGCCAATACTAACATCCCAAGACTTTATTCATATCACAAAGGATGATGCAATATGGATGCACAATCTGCTAGCTAACACATCCTGCCATACACAAAGGGAGATTCCCAGTGGCACCATATTATACATACTGTAAAATTAGTGCGGGCAACCAGTTATTTACTGCCTGCTTTACACATCAGTAAGTATCGCTGAGACCATTGGCATCTCTCCTTGGCCAGAGTCCCAAGTCCCAGAGTACCGGTAACACAGACAGACACACACAAACCCAAGGTACTTTAACCCTTAGCTGAACATGGCCACCGAGGGGTTAACCAATCATGAATGAAGTGAGAATGGTTGGAGGAATAGAGAGTAGAACCTTTGAATAAGGAGACATCGAACGTGTCCCGTATCAGAGGTGCCCCCCTTTTTGTGAGGTTGGGGCAGAACCAAGTGTCCTTGATAGAGGTGTTCTCTATTTGGAGGTGTTAATGATGTAGTACTCACAGGTTTCTTGATTCTGACTGTGAGGTCAACCACAGAGCAGTCAGGTACCGGGACTCTGAACGCCATACCTGTCAGCTTCCTGAGAGAACCAGATATTATTATTTCACTGTCCATACAAATATGTACGACTCATCGAGGTTCATAAAAAAAAAATAAGCAAGGTGTATTCAGTTAGGCTACGGTTGGAAAGCCACGTATAAGAGGCGGTACTTGGGTAAGCTGTAAGAGACAGGGGTAGGAAGGAGAGTTGGGGTTTTACTAGTGCAAATGAAACACAATACTAGCAAAGTTTGTTGTTATTTTCAGCACGTACATACGCATACAGTACAATAGTAGTACCAACAATGTGCAGGTACCAGCTGAGTTGCCCTGATAGCTCGCCTAGACTGCAGAGTGTCGTGGGTTCGAATCCCACCTAGGGCAGCTCTTATTCTTTCCTTGGAAAAAAAGAGCTGTCCTGGGTGTAGTTGATTCGTTTGTTGTGCTTTTTTTGCCTTTCTACCTCGTAGTTTTCACATGCGTAAGATATTCAATACAGTCACATTGCAACATACGTGTACATTATTACATACACACGGTATAGGGCATCACCACACATATGAGAACTGTAAGAGAGCAACTGACCCATTAAGAGCTGGGATGACTTTCCCGACTGCCTTTGCAGCTCCAGTGGACGCGGGGATGACATTCTGACATGCTCCTCGTCCGTCCCTCCATTTCTACAGGAGACAACGCGAAACTCTATAATCCCAACACATTGAGGGCAGTGTTAGTAGTTAGGAAAAGTTCAGATCACTGAAATCCAAAGGCTTAAGGTTTAAGAATTCTAAAGACAGCAAAACTTTCTCTTTCTTCTACTTTTTACAACAGCTAAACAAATGTGGTAATCCATGTTCACTACTTGAAACCAGTGTATATGTATAAGCTGAGTTCTATATATGTTATGTACTACGTGCGAGGGACATACCGGATTTCAATGAACCCGAGGGCCTCCGCGTTTGTAGTGTCCCGAGCGCAGTGAGGGCACTACACGGATGGCCCGAGGGTTCATTGAAATCCGGTATGTCCCGAGTATACGGAGTACATAACATGTTTAGTGCAGAGCAAATCAGCTCCGTATACGCGCACTGCCACGTTTCCAAGCACAGGGAATTTGAAAGATGCGAGAAAGAGACGAGAGCGCAAGACCGTCATCTCGTGCGGGACTATTGAACGCCGAACGCTAGGATACGCTGCTCCGCCGCTCTAGCTACTCCCGCTGCGGGACTGTCCTCCGCCACTCATCCGAAGAAACGCGACAGGAGACCTGCACGAACCATCGCAATCAGAGAGAGGCGAATTCAGGCGCTGTGCGGGCTGCTATACCGAAGGCGTTCGCCGTAGACTTGTCGCGCGCACTCGCTCGCGGAGCACCACCCCCTTATTTGCGTAAGGTGGTTTGTGGCGGGCGTGAGCTGCCTGGCTATCTACTATGCTGTATATACATGGCAAGGAGGGAGATGGGCTGAAAGCAGACACAGAAAACTGTCTCGTGGAAAAAGAAAATCAAGATATCAGTTATTTTGTACAGATCATATTTTACGGGATACATTTCCTATGCTGTTGAACTTAACAGAAAAAACAAGGTTTCATATCATGTTTTCATGTTACTTTTGTTAGCTCACGAGGTTCATATGAGAAATCAGGAACCTCGTACTAACAAATCTGATTGGTCGATTCAAATCAGCTATGCACTAAATATAATATATAAACCGCACGGTACCACTTCTGTGTGGGAGTGCCGTTTGAATATTTGAAGTGTGAACGGAAAAGAAAAACATGTGGATTTTACCTTTCCACTCGGACCATCCACTGTCTTTTGGGTAGCTGTGTAAGCATGGACTGTTGTCTAATTGAGAGAGAACAAGGATGGGGGAGGGGAGGGAAGAGGGGGTGAGAAGGGGAGGGGGCAATGAAAGGGAGGAAGAAAAGAGAGGGGGGATGAAATGGGAGTGGAGGGAAGGGAAGAGTGGGGGAGACAGAGAAGGCATAAAAGGCAAAAGAGGGCGGAGAGACACCAGATGAGAGAGGAACGGAAAGAGAAAGAGGGAGACAAGGTGAGTCAATGACAAGAGAATGCAACAGTAACGATTGTGAAATTGTATTTACGTATCTACGTCCATCGTAGAACATTACGGTAAGGGTTGCAACTTCGGATACGACTCGCTCAGGCGACTAGGTACTAGGCTCGCTTGCCAACCAAGCCACAGTGCCTCCCACGCCACAACTGCCCACCCACCTACCATGAGTCCCTCGACGATCTCAAAGTTGTCGTGGATGATCTTGGCCAGAGGAGCCAGGCAGTTGGTGGTGCACGACGCATTGCTGCAGTGGAGAAAGATAATTATGGCAGATGAGCTTGCAGTAGGGAGAAAAACTAGCACACGGAAATATTAGGGAGGGTGGGGGGATTATTCACGGTTTGCTTTTCCTTCACTACAAATGCCCTGCGTCAAAAGATACGGACGGTATTACAGTATAGATTGATGGTTGTGTCTGCTAGAACTTGAACAGTGACATGCGGTGTAATGCACCTGTCACACTTTACAATCATGCAAAACGGCCAAAATACGTTGATGCCCATTGCCTGCCTATGCATAGATCCAAACTTATGCTCGAGAGGCAGAAGTTCTATAGATAACAACCCAATCCTCTCACCTCACAACGTCCTGACTGGACTTGTCGTACTGATCCTCATTGACTCCCATCACAAACATCGGGGCGTCGGCCGACGGTGCCGAGATTATGACCTTCTTGGCCCCGCCCTTCAGGTGACCTCCGGCCTTCTCGATAGTCGTGAAGACACCAGTCGACTCCACCACATATTCTGCACCGTTTGCACCCCACGGAATATCTGCTGGTACACGGCTGTGTGCACATGGGTGTTTACATGTTGACGAGAGAACCAGCAATAGTTATCTTCGAATTTTTACCATTAGTTGTACATAGTGCTCTTTCTTTCTTTCATATATGATGTATGGTTTATGAATTTTGCTACAATATGGATCAATGTAGTCCGTATTAAAATCTATTTGACTTTAGCTTGGCCCTTGCAATAACTTGTGCAAGTGTAAAAGAGATGTATGCTGTCTACCGCAAGTATAGAGCATGTGATGGCACACACGTGTGTAAGCAAATGTACTGCAACTGCATGTATGTACTTCAGTTCCAGCAGGTAAATATGAATATGAATATCAAACCCTACTCAGAGCCAATGACTGGGTCCTACTATCAAACCCCACTCAGAGCCAATGTACTGGGTCCTACTATCAAACCCCGCCCAGAGCCAATGTACTGGGTCCTACTATCAAACCCTGCCCAGAGCCAATGTACTGGGTCCTACTATCAAACCCCACTCAGAGCCAATGAACTGGGTCCTACTATCAAACACCACTCAGAGCCAATGTACTGGGTCCTACTATCAAACCCCACTGGGAGCCAATGTACTGGGTCCTACTATCAAACCCCACAGAGCCAATGTACTGGGTCCTACTATCAAACCCTACCCAGAGCCAATGTACTGGGTCCTACTATCAAACCCCACTCAGAGCCAATGTACTGGTCCTACTATCAAAGCCCACTCAGAGCCAATGTACTGGGTCCTACTACATCAAACCCCTCCAGAGCCAATGTACTGGTCCTACTATCAAACCTGCCCAGAGCCAATGTACTGGGTCCTACTATCAAACCCCCACTCAGCCATGAACTGGGTCCTACTATCACACCACTCAGAGCCAATGTACTGGGTCCTACTATCAACCCCCTGGAGCCATGTACTGGGTCCTACTATCAAACCCTGCCCAGAGCCAATGACTGGGTCCTACTATCAAACTCAGAGCCATGAAACTGGGTCCTAGCTATCAACACCACTCAGAGCCAATGTACTGGGTCCTACTATCAAACCCCACTGGAGCCAATGTACTGGGTCCTACTATCAAACCCTACTCAGAGCCAATGTACTGGGTCCTACTATCAAACCCCACCCAGAGCCAATGTACTGGGTCCTACTATCAAACCCCACCCAGAGCCAATGTACTGGGTCCTACTATCAAACCCCACTCAGAGCCAATGTACTGGGTCCTACTATCAAACCCCACCAGAGCCAATGTACTGGGTCCTACTATCAAACTCAGAGCCAATGTACTGGTCCTACTATCAACCCCACCCAGAGCCAATGTACTGGGTCCTATCTATCAAACCCCACCCAGAGCCAATGTACTGGTCCTACTATCAACACCCCACTCAGGCCAATGTACTGGGTCCTACTAGTCAAACAGAGCCATGTACTGGGTCCTACTATCACCCTACTCGAGCCCATGACTGGGTCCTACTATCAAACGCCCAAGCCAATGTACTGGGTCCTACTATCAAACCCCACCCAGAGCCAATGTACTGGGTCCTACTATCAAACCCCACTCAGAGCCAATGTACTGGGTCCTACTAGCTCAAACCCTACTCATCGACCATTCTTTTGGTCTTGTAGTGTCAGCGATTACCCAGCCTGTGATCACATGATCTAGCACACACTCTAAACCTGACCGGCCATTGAGAGGGGCCAGGGGTTCTAGCAGTGTGCTGTGATTGTATAGAACTACACACAAATTTGCAATAATATGGTTTTTGCCTTCCATAGTTGCTGGCAGACAAGCTAAAGTAACACACTATAGCAGAAAACAGATCTCAACATTTGCTCAATCGGTCTCCCTTACAGCCAAGCAACACATACATACAAAGTAAGTTCAGAAGCTAGCAGTTCAATTTTTCGCACCCGCTTTCTTCGCGGATATTTAGAATCACATACGTGTAATATTACAGGTAAGTGCAGTGCAACATTAATAAAATATTCAGACGACTAGCTGGGCTTGCTTCGCTAGCCAATAACCAATATCCTACTTAGTTTCCTGAAGTTAAAAACACAAGGATAATAATAATATACACAAACACTTATTTTGCTGCTTAACATTTTTAAAATGTGTGCGGACCACACATTGTATGCGATAATCGGCCACTGTAGTACCTCCTCTCTCCCTCCTCACTCCCCTCTCTCCCCTCTCACTCACATGGCGTGGACAATAATGGGCACGCCGTTGACCACCAGTTTCCCGTCCTTCACCTCAACGGTGCCTTTGAACTGACCGTGGGTCGAGTCATACCTAAACAGGTACGCCTGCAAAATTAACACAAGCACAAAACGATTGAAAAAACAATATTCTATGCAAGGGGTGAGGTTTGCTCCATGCTAAAAAAAGCTACGTTACATGCAACATTTCTCCTGCAACACATTATGATATGCCATATTGCCCAAAAAACACGGAAACTCGCGCACAAGACTTCAAATGCAACAATAAACTAGTGAAAAATTGCCAATTCTAGTCTGTGTGTCGGAGTGTTTTTCTACAAAGGGGGAGGGAGGGGGGAATCTTCCTCCTCCAAATCAAAAAAACTAAACATGCAGGAGGTTTGGCTCTCCCTAAAGCTGTCTCCTTCTCTTAAAATGTCTAGAAAACAACCCTGCAGTACTTTTGTTTTTAGCCAATAATGGATGCACTGCCACTACACCATCCCTACACATTACATAAAGGTGGCACTCCTACCAGTGGAGTAATCATTCAATTACGACCCCTACACACGTCTCAACAGCCCACACTACCCAAAATAACATTCACATAACCTGTAACCTTTGTACTGCCATGGTATGCATACTTGACCTTCTAAACTTACACTGCAATTAGACTTTCCCTCTGTCAAATGCAAACAGGTGAACTTACCATGTACTCGACATCAAGAAAAGGGTCGTTAACGGCAACCACTTCCATGCCTCCCTTTGCCAGGGCAGCCCTCAGGACCAGTCGGCCAATACGACCAAATCTGAACAACCATTAGCTTGTTCAAGTTATCCACTAGCAATCCACCTAGAAACGTACCCGTTGATGCCTACTTTGACCATTCTCGTCTTCTTGCTCTGGCTCTGCTCGGGATGCACGTCCGCTGTCGAAAAGGTACAAAATGAGGACGATTCACTACGCACGCAGCTGCTTGCACATAGCGATTCACTACACGTGCAAACTGCACGCAAAAATACAAAATGATGACGATTCACTACACGTGCAAACAGCACGCAGCTATAAATTCGGGCTAGCGCGCACAAAGACGAAGATACCCAACAGTGCAGAAGCGAATGCTTGGACCTAGAAACCAAGTTCTACGCAAAAACTCACCCTGTCTTTTTCTCTCCTGGCTCATGAACGGCGTTCAAGGGCTGCAAATGAGATGCCTCCGCAGCTGCGAACAAGGGTCGGTCAAAGGTCCAAGGGTCGAACACGAGGTAACTCTAATTAAGCGAAACGGCGAGAAATATTGCAATTAAAGAGAGGGCGTGGGACGACCATGGGACTCATACCGTGGAGCCTTGCAGTGGACGTACTGCGCCTGCTGAGCATCGTATCCTTTCTCTTTTGCTCTCTCACGTTCACCTGGTACTCTTTCGTGTCGCTCATAGGCGTACTAGGTGAGAGATAGGCTTCTTAGCTTCCAGCTACAGTAAACTAGGCTCAGGAAAGTGTCCTTGTAATAATTTATAATAGACCAACAGACTAATAGAACTAATAGAGAAAGTGTATTGTATCCTTTATTTGGGGGTCCTATTTTCTGCAGTATCACTCTATGTGTTGGACCGAAACAAATACCAAACGAAACCCAACCAACAGTCAAACACATCCTCCGTCAAAAATCCCTACAAGGGTACACGTAGGGTAAAGGATGAAAGTAATATTCCGCCTGATGTTAGGGAAAAGTACACCGATCGTATTCTTGACCTGGTGCTGTATGAAGTTGAGGAGACCCGGGCACTAAGAGAGTTTGAGCCCATCAAGATGAACACTCACTGTATATTTGCCAGGAAGTCCATTCTCTGGGGCTCCAGGGACTATCACAAGTCACTGTCAGTTGGTGAGGACTAGGCTAGTGAGGACATTGTATGTTTCCACAGTCTAATTGCACTGCATTCTCCAGCTAATAGTCAATGTAATATTCAGCATGGTTGGTTGGCCTGTTTTTCCCCTCACATGTTACAAAAAAGTACAAGTGTTGTAGTTCCCCAATATTTTTCGACAGTCACTTCTGGTAATTTTCACTGCACTCTCCAGCTATATGCAATGCATTCAGCATGGTTTGTTGGCCTGTCTATTACCCTACCAGGTTACAAAAAGTACGAACTTTTTAGGCCACCCAATTTTCCACAGCCACTTCTTATGATTGCACTGCACTCTCCAGCTATAATCAATGCATTAAGCACGGTCGGTTGGTCTGTTCTTTCCTTCATGTAGTTACAAATAATTTTATGTTTTGGCCCACCCTATCTTGCCTAAGTCACTTCTGCACACCTGTCTTTTCTCCATAAAGTCTGGACCATTCAATGATTTGTGATGATTGCACTGCATACTCCAGCTATAGTAAATCTATTCAGGATGGCTGGTTGGCCTGTCTTTCTCTTTTTTATACTCATGAAAAGTACGAGAAAGTTAGACCTACTCTTTGCCTTGCACATCCTGCAATCTTATGCTTAAGTAAAGGCATTCAGGATGGTTAGTTGGCGTTTTACATACACAGTAGGAGGACTATATGCACCCATTAATGTTCCGCAAACGTATCCTCTTCCTAATTCTGATCGTATTCTTCCCTCCATACATACACACACAAACTACCGCAGAGGAAAATGTCATCAGGTGAGCAAAGGTCTCAATGTGTAATATTATGCTAATTAATACCCTCACTATCACCACTGTGCATGCATGCATACACACTGCAGGTCTCTACCAATGTTCGTCAAGTTTCTCACAGTAGGGGCCACCCTCCATTTGGATGGATTTGTCTTTGCGCTCCCGGGGGACCTGTTTGGCCAGGAAGTAAACCGGTTTGGGCAGGCGGTGCGCCGGGTCCTAAAATGCATCTCCGACCACGACCCGAGGGGTTTCCACTGCATGAACAAGTCTTACGTCTCGAAAATTGGCTGGTCGTTCGAATTTGACGGGATTCCGGTTTTCGTGACTACGTTTGCACCGTGTTACCCTTCCAACCACGCTCGGTACGCTTTTGGAGCCAGCGAGGCTTTTATCCTTCTTCAGCCAATGTACTCATTTGCAATCCACGACATTGGACCAGACACCCCACATACAAACTGGGACAGTCCCGTTTCAGTTCGGGACAAAATCAGGGTGGCCTTCAAGGAAAATGGCAGAGCCTACCATGTACGGGACACCATTTTTTACCCGGCGGCACATGACATAGTCAAGCCTTTGAAAGAAGGAGTGGGTGACTTGGTTGAATGGTGGGTTGACCCTGACAGCGTGGATGGAGAGGAGGAAGAGGAGGGAGATGAGGGGGAGGAGGGAGAGGGGGAGGAGGGGGAGGAGGGAGAGGAAGGTGAAAGTGGGGAAGAGGGCAGCAGTGGTGATGAGACAGTTAGCAACGAAAGCAAGAAAAAGCAGTGAGGATGGACCAGACCAAAACTGTAGTTCGTTTTGTGTTTCTAGTTGTCTGTTTCAATGATTAATTGGTTAGCGCACGCCTCCCTTCCTAACTTCCCAAGTCACTTCTGATGAATGCACCCTAAAGAAGCTGCCTTCACCCCTGATGCCAAAATGCATGGTGTGCACATAGTATGTTCCCTCCATAGTAGGAAAGCAGATTCCTATGCCAAGGGTTTTGCACAGACGCATCCTTGATGTGATGGACTATTATACTGAGAGGAGGGATGAGAGGGAAAGGATATAGGCAAGAGAAAGTGATCATCAATCCAAAAGTGTTTCTTGTCATCTGCCGTGACCTCTGTGCTTGCTCTTGCCGTCAGTTTGACCTTTATACTTTGATTCTGTGGAAGAAAGGGAGAAAGAGGGTGGGGCAGTATGTCAATATAATGTATATATAAACAGCGGATTATGATCCAGATTACTAATCCTGACTAAAAAGTGGCGTGTAAACACGCCTCATGTCAAGTGAACGCTGCAGCTGCATTATATGGTTGGTTCATCTCTTTTTCGACTGATGTGAAATTACAAGGTAAGGATTAAGGAAGAGAAAGAGGGGAGATGGAGAGGGAGGGGTCTTAGAACATGGAGCTCACTCAAAATGGCGGAAGAGTGGCCGGTGATGTTGAGTCTTCCCATTATCCTCTTCAGTCCACTCTTCCTCCTCATCGCCCTCTGCTATACTGTATGGTATCATCTTCCCACTCCCTACCCCTTCCATACCTGAACACAGAATAACACACCGAGAGAGCTGCTTTAGAGCAGATGAAGAAATGGCATTCTTGCATGGAGAACAATACTGGTGTGAGGCGTAAGGGCTACTAGCTAGGCATTTGTTGCCGAATTTTTTGAATGCTGATCACGTGCCATCTTACATAATTGAGTGTCTAACTGACACTCCAATAAATGTTTGCACAATACCTACAGGTGAACACAAATTGGTTGGACTTTAGATGGATATTAGTGCGTTTGTGTAGAGATAAAGAACTTCAGTAAACGAGAATTTCATACATAAAAAGTAAAAGTGCACATGGCTATGTAATACTTCTTGCCCTATTACCTGGGGCTCCAGCCATGGAAGAGGTTGAATGGCCGACTCCAGTGGCGTGACCAACTATCTTCATCTCTCCTCCTCCTCCTCCTCCACCATGTGAGACTGGATCTGAGAGCTATACACCAGTACATACGTATGTATATAGATATAGCTCATAACAAGTCAAAAATGACCGTCTTTATGATTTTTACGGACGATCAATATAATATTATAACACGATATACCAATGGCTGTTCACCTGGGACGACGGCGTAAGACCATCAAATGTATCTTACAGAGGTCAATACATACACATTGTGGAAGAGACTTGCCCTTAACAGACACGAGAATTCTACAGCAAAGCATACGCTCTACTTCCTCCGTCTTTCATGCATTATATCTGCCACTGCCATCCAAACCAAGTACCGTAACCCTCGCTGAGCATGCGCGCCGAGGGTTAACAACATATGTACACTCAAAAAGCTACATACGTAGTAAGACTCATGTTGCTCGCCCATAATTGCTCAACTCATACCCTCTCATTTCCACTAAGTTGCACAAACTAGCAGATCTCTAATGCGCATGTATACAGTGGAACCTCCGAGATAGGGATGACCTCTCTACAAAGGACACTTGTTTCACATCCATGCTAATACTTTAGTGTATTATTTGACCTCCGAGATAGGGACGACCTCTCTACAAAGGACACTTGTTTCAACCCCATGCTAATACTTTAGTGCATGATTTGACCCCCGAGATATGGATGACCTCTCTAAGAGTGACAAAATCGTTGGTCCCTTGTTCGGAGGTTCCACTGTATACCTTTTTCGTGCCGAGGGGCTTCCCCGAATCAGCTCTGAAGTTGTTGGAGGTGGTGGAAGGTCTGAGGAGGATGTCTGAGGATCGAACTCCGCCACTGGGCAGCTGGAGTCTCCGGAGCTCCTGCAGCTCTGAAAATGCAGCACTAGAGTTGCGCTGGGAGAACGTGGACTTCCCTCGCACCGCTGGCTGGGAATGCTCTGGGGGGGAGAAGGCTTTGTTCATTCTAGGTACTATTCTTTCTGGCGGGGAATCAGGTCAGTATAGGGGGACGTATATGTATGTAAGGCCTAAATTTAGATTCTTGCACTGCCTCTATTCTATATACCACATTCTCTCTAACCCAGACTGTATTTTCTGACGATGCACTCGCTTATCTGAACCTTGAGAGGGAAAAACTAAAAAAACGGGGCAAGTGCCACCATGACAACGGGCTAGGTAAAAAGTGGGCTTCATACCTGTAGGTATAGGAATGCCAGTAGTCCCACCCCCAATCTCAAGTGGAGGAAGTTGGTTGTTCCTCACCACATGACTGCCGCCCACCACACCCATGAGACCACCTGAAGCCACACCCCCTCCGGCAGTAGGGGGCGGGGACAGTCCCACAACCCCAGCACCACTAGCAGCATTCACAGGCAGTCGGTACCTGTGGTGTTTTTGAGGTCTGGTTGATTGTAACTCGAGGGTCTAAACACGAGGCAAGTACATATCAGCAAATCCCGAACAACACAAAAACAGAACTGCTCTATACAGAGCACTCAGACATAGTTCTCTACCACTCAATATCACGGCATCTCAGCGGCTCAAACCTCCAAATGCGGTTGGTTTTCTGCACCATGCACATAAATATGGACTATATAGCTAGCTATGGGCCTAGCTTTTTAACACAGGTCTTGTCAATAACAGCCACTCTAAACTCATAGTTCTCCCTCTGTTCAAAGTCAATATCAGAGACTGTTACTACATTCCCAGGGGTTTGTTCTATGCCAGAGAACCCACGTGTGTGCGTGTATAGAACGCAACAGTACCCTCGAATCTGAGCTGACTCAATCCTCTCCAGTGCAGGTGTTCTTGGGTGTTCGATGGGCCTCAATTGCTGAGGTCTTCTGGAGGCATTCAGTGGTCCCACACGACCAGAGTAGAGCCCTCTGTAGCCACTGCTCCCCACTCCAGCTACCGGAGGAGAGTACGGCAGAGCTGAGAAATAGAGAAGGAGAGAACAGTTCTTGCATGATGGCATTGTGTTGCTTGGTTTGCCTTTGCCTTGAGACAACTCTCTAGTAATTAGGACACAGCTATTCCAAGAGGAGTTCTTGAATTATCTAACCCCTGTAATTAGGACACTTCTCTAAAGTGAACCCTTTCTTTCCCCAAAAACAGTTGGTTCATGCATACAATTACTAATAATATCGACAGTTCATTCCGTCCCATTAGTGTCAGGACTAGAGAGGAGTTCCACTGTATATACAATACTTCCTCTGTATAAATCACCGGTGGCCAAACTAGCCACATGTAGACTTACATGGTAGTCTAGGGTAGTAGTTGTGTAGACCAGGGTCAGACGGCTGAAGATGGTTTATAGCGGTGGTGGTAGTGGTGGTGTGATTATTGTGATGGTGGATGGAGAGACGACTGAGAATCTCCTCCACTCTGTCACTCTGATGTAGCAGAGACCTACAAACAACACACGTTGTACAGTTGAACCGCCGAACAATGGACACATTTGGACCAGGCATTACGTCCTTTATAGGGAGGTTGTCCTCTCTTCCGAGGTTAATGTGCTAGAATAGTAGAGAAAAGTGAACATTTGGGACCTCAAACTGCGTCCTTTAGATAGAGGTTTTTTTTCTATTCTGCCCTCTTTTGGAGTGTTCTATATTGGAGGTTCAACTGTACCGCACTGCAGTAAATCCACACACTAACAAGTGTCCTATTTGTAGAGGTACGCAAATAACTCTAAGAGAATGCAGTGAAACTTAGTTTTATCTCATCCTAGACTCACATATTCCTGTGCCTGAGGGAGACGGGTCGTATGTGCATGAGACCAGAGAGAGGAGGAGGACGTGTGACTAGTCGCGGCAGTACGGCGGCTGGTGGAGTCATCAGATAACTACTGGTGGCTGGCTTGTCCTGGTAGTACTGTATACCATAGTAAAAACATTAAGCATAGATTTAAGTGAATAGCCCCCCAGAAATGTTCTATATACTTTTCTCCCTACAAGATACAAGAAGAACTCTTGCAAACACTTGGATGTTTTTTTGTATACCCTACCACCAAAGAAAGTGTCCTTATTAGTGCTGTGAGGTTTCCTCTTTTCAGGGGTTTGGGGAAAGAAAAGAATCCGCTTATTAGAGAATTGTCCTCATTTCGTTTTTGAGAAATATCTTCATTTCAAGAGTGTCCCTTTAGAGAGATTTAGGTGAGACAGCTAAATTTGGGCAAGATAAGGATAGGTGCAGCGAGATAGAAGACATTTCCATTCCATACTCCAACTTTAGTCAAAGCATTAAGGATAGTTGGGTAATCTCTTTTTCCGCTCATGTGTCCTACAAAAATGCGATATTGTTGACACCCTCATTTGGGGGGACAGCAAGATATGGGCAAGATAAGGATAGGTGCAGAGAGATAGATCCTCGTTTCCATTCAGAGAGGCGTTAGTTAGTTGGTACCTGTGTGTGGTGGAGGGCGGTAGCACGACCGGTAGTGGGCAGTAGAGGAGGACGAGAGAGGAGGAGGGAGGATTCGTGAGGTGAGGTGCTGTGAGAAGTAGCCAGAGACGTCTGCAGCGACTGTCTACTGCTCTGAACTACTCGGGGGGAAAAAGAGACAAAGCATTAAACATGGAAAACCGAGATATGTAAAAAAAAAAAGAGAAACATTAAGCCTACAAGTGGTTAAAATTGTCTCATTGTCTATCACATATGTACTGTACTGAAACCGAGCCTAAAGGACCACAAAAAGTTCCAGTCATAAAATCCACCTTTCAGAGCCCGGTCCCTGGTGGCAATAAGAAGAGGTAATAGAACGGTGACCACCTCACTCCACAGAACATCAAACACTTGACTAGAGACCACCTGATGTATACTAGACACTGGGGGGTCCGGATTGTGGGGGGCCGAAGGGGGGCTGCTGAATTTACCCCTCTTTCTTCCCCGACCCCCGTGATTAGCACTGCTGAATGAGAGAGACAAATTAAAACATTTGTCCCTGTAGTCTAATACTATACTATATTGCTACAAATAGCTACACTGTATGTGCTACAAGGCAAGTCTAAAGCTTATTGGCTACTGTTATCTTCATACATTTCAGGGGCGTAGGAACAGGGGGGGCTATGGGGGCCAGGGCCCCCCTTTTCTTTTGTTAGTTCGTACCTTGCCTGCCGCGCCACCAGCGACCGCTTTTATGCGCACGTATACACGTACATACGTACGTACATGTAGCCTCGCGGGCGGGAGGCGTGGCTCCGCATGCGCAGTTCGCCGAGGGTTTGCACTTTAGTGCTTTTCATTACAACATTACTAAAATTTTGTGCCCCCCCCAATGCAAAACACTTTCCTACGCCCCTGCATTTGATAGTAGTACGTACCATTGCACCTTCTCTAAGGATACGCCTGAAATGAGGACACCTCTCTAAATGTTGTCTTTCCCCAAGAACAGTTGCATGTACGTAAGGACACATTATTATGTTAGTCCTATGCACAATCCCTATTATTCTGATACATAGGCTGTGGTTGCATACTGACACTTCACCTTCCATCGAAGGCAATGTATTCTTCCAGTACCCCATGTTGTGCCAGAACTTCTTCTTTCAGGGATTCCTCTTCTGCAACAGTACAGAGACACATACAGTACAGAAGGAGACAACGATTGCTACTACTAATAGTGTATGCGTACTGTGTAGTGGACTCTCGACCCCTGAACTGAACAGCCCAACCCACGTTTTTTTTCAGAGGAGGTACTGTATATGCGTGCATTGTTGGTCATATCTTTCCTTAACCTGTCGTTCTATGTACAGTATTTGTTGTCACGCATATTTTCGCCTGTCTTACGTTGTCATTTCTCAGTATGACCAGAGTTTATTTGAGTGTGTGGGGGGCATTATAATTTTACCTGGAGCATCAGATAGAGTGATTGGTTCCAAGTGTCTTCCAATTACAACGAGATCACTGTGGGATGGAACACACGACAGCATATTAGCCACTGCTACACTTCGTAATTCCTTCACTCTAGTATTGGGGCTTTATATAGCATGTGAAGAGCTGGCTATCATTTTCTCTATGGCATTGTGTTTTGTCAAGAGTAGGTAATTAGGACAGTAGAACTCATTTTTAATGCATGGAAAAGTTCTCAACGTGAATGTGTATGCTCTAACTCAGAGTCCTCGACTGCGTCATGTGATCTCTCGTCAGTGACAGTATTAGAGGAGTCCTCCCTATAGATCGGGGCAGCAATCTCCGTACCATCGTCCATGGTGTCAAACAGATGTTCACCCTGCACTCTGGACAAAACAGAATGAAATATCAGGTTTAGTAAGTAAGTAAGTAAGTAAAGAGAGCCTAATAGTAATCTGAATTGGACAATAATTACATCAATACATCAAGCATGAATTGAACCTACGAGTGACTGTTGAAAAAGAAGGTTGGACTAAACTTTTAGTAAGATGTAGATCCAATCCTAAAACAGACAGGCCAACCAACTACCCCATAGCTGCGAACGGTCAGAAAATAGGCCTAAACCTTTTGTACTTTTAGCAAGCAAGTGGAGAGAAGGATAGACCAACCAACCATCCTGAATGGCTTGACTATAGCTGGAGAGTGCAGAGAAAATAGGGTGGCCTAAACCTTTCGTACTTTTAGCAAACAAGTGGAGAGAAGGACAGGCCAAGTAACCACCCTGAATAGCTTAACTATAGCTGGAGAGTGCAGAGAAATTATCAGTACTGACATATTAAGGCATTTCTCAGAAAGTGTATGGATCATGCATGTTAGGAGGACTTTATTGGACTGGCTAGTACATGTGTATGTGTAGATTTTTTTGCCCACCCCCTGGGAAATTTACCCCCCACACACTAAGAGAAACTAAATCCTTTATCCCTCCTCTCCACCTCAACTAACTGGAGGTGGGGAAATGTGGAAGACCACTCGCGGCATTCTCCGTCAGTCTGACTAAAGCCAGACTCTCGTCCTTCAAACAGGGCTCTGTTGAGACAGCGGAACATCCGATTCACCATCTCCGTGGCCGCCCTGTCATACTCCTGCACTCAAATCAAACAGGAAACATGTATTAAAACAAAGGTCTGGAAATTCATTCAACACATTGATGGGCATGAAAAGTGGATTGATGCCAACTTCAACAACTGTGCCAAGAATGCAAAAGGGTATTATAAAATATTCATCACTGACCCCTTCCTCGTTGGACCAGGCAGAGTAGCGACCTGATTGAGCTGGAGCCCCCGTCAGAGTGGCCTCACTCCATCCCTGAACCATCTCTCCCCTACATTGGACACAACACACGCATACTGTATTGGACATGTGGTGGCTCTTTTTTCACTGCTTTCTTTTTCTTCTCTCCCTCTTCCAACACCATGTAGCAGTAACGTACATTACTGTCAACAGTAAGGCTGATTTTTATAGTTAAACACAGTCGGTCAATATCTCATTCCTTCTCTCTATATTATACACACATACAGCCATAACCTATATACCGTAGCTACTAAGCTAGCTTAGAGCACTACAAACCATCCATTGTACACACCCTAGTACCCTGCTATCAGGCCAGGTCATTCTTAGAGAGGGCCTGGATCCCAGACACCTGTTCTCGTGTCGGTTGTAGAGAAGGCTATGGAGCGTTGGGGTAGGTGTTGAGGACAATTCGGGGCTTGATGTGGCAGCAGTGTCCACGTTCATACGTGCTGCTGTACTATCAGCTCCGTCCGCAGGGTGGATGGGCTCTATTTAGGGTGCCCTGTTACCGGAGATACCGATAAACAAATCCGTTATAATAATGTAACTTACTTCGCTGTAATGTTCAATCTAGCGGTGGACATCTTGGAGAATTAATCATTAGCAGAAAAACAGCAGCTCTTCGCCATTTCCCCAGTAAGAAAAGCCGACAGAAAAGCGTGGCGCGTTTCGATGACCTCTCGCCCACGCGGACCAGGTGCGCATGCGCATAAATCAAACGACCTAGAGTAATTCGCCGCGATAGCTGCAACTCCGCGACTTTCTGTTTGCACCGAGCGTCTTCTGTTTTGAGAGTCCGTGTGGGCCATGAGTGAAGTAGAGGGAGAAGCGGGGAGTGCGGCAGACTCTCCAGCAGTTATGGGGGAGAGAGAGGCGCCCGTTTTACCCGTGTCTCAGTCTTCACCCATCTCACCACGCCCTGTAAGGAGGGGAGATGCCGGGGTGGTGTTCGTAGTATAGTGTGCGTTTTGTGGGCGGCTTTTGTGAAGTATATATAGTTGTACTGGATCCGTTGTGCTAAGTCTTCCAGGAGGTCTGAAAGAAGCATAATTAGTAATGACATCTTGGTGAAAGAATAAAATCTCAAACAAATTTGTCCCTTGTAGCTACTGGAATGTTTGCTACATTCCCTAACATACAAACCAGAGCATGGTAGTGTATGGCTAGAAACTTTGAAAGGGGAAAACTTTCGCAAAGTATCGGCATGCAGGGATAGAACACTTTCACACATCGCTGGTATCTTCAAGACCTTGTCATGTACCAAATTTTGCATGAAATTCGTGAAATTCGTGAAATTCTCTCTATGAGAAACTTATTGCTATACAGTACTGTAATAAGATGATAATGAAACGAAGTTCCTTGCGGATCCATGCATATGTAATGCATTTCCGCACATGTATAATGAGACGAAAGTCTCTTTCTGATTATGTATGTACTGCATTTCCGCACACAGGGAGAGGAAGATGAAACGTCCACCATCAACAGCTCGGTGTCCACACAGACGGAGCCCCCGCCACGAGGGGTCAGCGACCTCTGGGGTCTCGATGAGCAGATCGACAAGTGGCAGGTGTCGGCCATGCCCGAGGAGAAACACTACTTCTCTATGGACGTGAGTTATGACGCTAACAATTCTGTCTGTCTCTCTCTCTCTCTCTCTCAGCCGTCAAGCATGTGTATAAAGTGGAAGCCCTCTAATCCAGACACCAATGGGACAGAGGAAAGTGTCCGTTTTAGGGAGGTGTCCTTATTTCTGTGGCGTGCGATCACGAAAGAAAAGAGAGAGGTGTCCTTGTTTCACTTAGCTGGTCCCACTGTCATTACATAAAGAGTGCCTTTCAGAATTTTTGTCTACACAACTTTACTCCTTATCCTTTGGGAGTACGGACAAATACACACACGAGAGACAAAACAAATGGCATGCACACACAAGTGCTATTGGCAGCTCTGCTGTCTGTGCACTTTGGAGTTCATACCACCTCTTATAATTTCAACCGTTGGGCTGAGCATGTTGAAGCCACGTGTTGAAAGTGTAGTGTGGGCAAAGTGTGTACATTTAGTAATGTAGACCCACGAGGAAAGTTTTCTTAACTAAACCGTCGTCGTTGTTTTGTTTCGATGTAAGAAATGGTTATATCACGTACACCAGTTGAAAGTTTATTCCTGTATATACCTCTCACTGAATGTCCATGTAATGTAGTGTGTTATTGAAGGCAATATGGTTCATGATCGTAGTGTGATAATTTCTCCATCGTTCCCATACCGTTTGGCTTTGTGCTCAGTAAAAAATCACATGATGATGATGCAATGTGTCACATGTCAATGTACAGTATGTAGTGTGTGTGGATGTGAGTTACGGTGCATTACATGTGTAGGAGTCAATTTGGAACAGCCTCATATCTGTTGAGTAGGTGTATTATCAATTCACATGAGTATGCACCATACTATAGTTAGGGTCTATATAGCCATCTGCAATGTTTTTTTAGGGGACCATTGCAATGTTTTCCTCAAATATTCTTACCTTCCTACTGCAATTGTTTTATCCCTCAGTACACAAAACCATATACAGTTTAGGGACTGACGCCCCCAATACAATATCTATGCTGTATTATACGTTCTACATTATGCTACATACAATGGAACCCCTCTCAAGGACACCCCTGAATGAGGAGACTTATTATTTCCCCAAGAACAGTTCTTGCCCGCAATCTAGCCCCTGCTGTACGGATACCTCACTAATATGGACACTTTGTCCACCCCCATTGGTGTCCGGATTAGTGGGGTTCCACTGTACCACGTTTCACTTGTCACTAATATGGACACTTTGTCCACCCCCATTGGTGTCCGATTAGTGGAGTTCCACTGTACCACGTTTCACTTGTCACTAATTATGGACACTTTGTCCACCCCCATTGGTGTCCGGATTAGTGGGGTTCCACTGTACCACGTTTCACTTGTCACTAATATGGACACTTTGTCCACCCCCATTGGTGTCCGGATTAGTGGGGTTCCACTGTACCACGTTTCACTTGTCACTAATATGGACACTTTGTCCACCCCCATTGGTGTCCAGATTAGTGGAGTTCCACTGTACCACGTTTCACTTGTCACTAATAATATGGACACTTTGTCCACCCCCATTGGTGTCCGGATTAGTGGAGTTCCACTGTAGTACCAACCCACTGTTTCACTTGTCACTATAATATGGACACTTTGTCCACCCCCATGGTGTCCGGATTAGTGGCGGTTCACTAGGTATCACGTTTCACTTGTCACTAATCTGGACATCTTTGTGTCCACCCCCATTGGTGTCCGGATAGTGGGGTGTGTGTTTTCACTAGGTACCACGTTTCACTTGTCATAATCTGGACACTGGTCCACCCCCATTGGTGCCGGCGATGTAGCGGAGTCTCACTGTACCACGTTTCACTTGTCACTAATATATGGACACTTTGTCCCACCCCCATTGGTGGTTTGGGTGTCCCGGATTAGTGGGTTCCACTGTGTACCACGTTTCACTTGTCACTAAGATGGACACTTGTCCACCCCACATTGGTGTCCGGATTAGTGGGGTTCCAGCTGTACACACGTCACTTGTCACTAATATGGACACTATTGATCTCACATTGGTGTCGATTAGTGGGTTCCACGTTAGTACCCCTGTTTTCACTTGTCACTAATAATATGGACACTTTGTCACCCCCATTGGTGTCCGGATTAGTGGGGTTCCACTGTACCACGTTTCACTTGTCACTAATATGGACACTTTGTCCACCCCCATTGGTGTCCGGATTTATGGGGTTCCACTGTACCACGTTTCACTTGTCACTAATATGGACACTTTGGT
The DNA here is from genome assembly GCA_030341885.1 of Geodia barretti. Classification (NCBI taxonomy): domain Eukaryota; kingdom Metazoa; phylum Porifera; class Demospongiae; order Tetractinellida; family Geodiidae; genus Geodia; species Geodia barretti. The sequence goes on along the minus strand of CASHTH010001068.1, from coordinate 20,437 downwards.
CCACCCCCATTGGTGTCGCGGATTAGTGGGGTTCAACTGTCCACGTTTCACTTGTCACTATTGGACACTTTTCCCCCCATTGGTGTCGGATTATGGAGGTTTGTTTTTTGTTTTTTTTTTTTTTTTCCACTGTACCACGTTTCACTTGTCACTAATATGGACACTTTGTCCACCCCACATTGGTGTCCGGATTAGTGGGGTTCCACTGTACCACGTTTTCACTTGTCTCGTGGTTCTTGCCTACAGCCCACCCTGATCACAGCTGCAGTTACAGCCGTCAAGTCAAGACTGACAGAGCCTGACAGTAACATCAGAGGCACCTGGCTACTCACCGAGTAGCTTTGTCATCATCGTGTCGTTGTTGCCCGCTTAATCAACATTCCTATCAAACCTGCTCATTTCTACTCTTGCTCTCCCTCCTCCCACTCCCACTTCTCCACTCTAAGCCCACTCTGGAGAGGAAAGGTTTCCTTGTTTCATTCATGGAGTTAAACTGCTACCAAGAGTACATAGTTTCTGTCCTGGCTATGCAATATACTCCCTCCTTCATCTACTCTACGCTTTCTGTCTTTACCCTCCCCCCTCAAATCTTCTCTTGTCTCTCTCTCCCCCCTCTTCTCTCTCTCTCCCTCTCCACAATAGAATAGACCACTGGGATCTAGAGAAAGAGAGACTACTGATGTTAACAGACAACAATCTCATCTCCGTTCGCTACAACTTCATCCAGGGTGTGGTGGAAGAGTTAAAATTTATTCCACTCGGTGCTATCACCAGTATTGTCTTTGGTGACTTCAAATACCCTTCCTCTTATGCCTAGTAAGACACACACACGGTTATATACGTACTAGTAAGATTTAAACCTCTGAAAAGGGGGCCCTCTGAATGGGGAACACTCTCCAGGAATCCATAAGTTCTGAATAGGGTCGCCTCTTACAATGCCCTCAAGATTTTCTTTTGTGTGTACATGTGGGTCAGTAGCAAGTGGGACTCATGATTTTGTGGGTTCACATTGTACTGGAGGTATATAGAGTCTTGTCTTTCCCCCCAGCTCTCGAACGGGGAAAGCCGTCAAGATATTCTGGGGCAAGGAAGAGGGCATGGGTTTCTTCGACCGCTGGAACCCTTTCTCCACTCGCGTTCCCTACACCATTTTTGCCTCTCACCTGATGATGAGAAAGGGCCGCGTGGACAGCGACCAACTACGCGTGGCTAAAGTCATCCCGGAGCTCGAAAAGGCCATAAATGACATCCGGAGAGCTAGCCGCACGGGACAGCAGGAGCAAGGACAAGACGAGGAGGCTTCTGCGGCAGGCTCTGCATCGAGTGTCGTGGAAGAGTATAACGTGACAGATGGAGATATTGTGGTGGGTTCGTACGTCGGGCTCGGTGCTCTCATTCACAATGACAGTAATCTGGGTTTCTTCAAACGGAGGGGCCTCATGAACTGGTGACTACTTATCTCTATGCCGTGGACCTTATAACACCACCGTCACATTGTGTATTGTACGGTAATGATAGGATGAAGTCACATTGCATATAATACTGTAAGGAGCACTCAGGACTGAAAATTATAAACCATCCATTTACCGCTACTTTTTTTGTGATGTGCAGTCTCATTATGTTGTTCTGGTCAATCTGATAAACAACTGCACTAACTAATTTTGTAAACACCAATTGAACGGAAAAGGTCAATTTGTGAGAGGTACCCTAAATTAAGGGGGTAATATGCATGCAACTAACTGCTGTTTGGGAAAGAAAAGAGAGATTCGGGGTGTCCTTAGAGCCATATAGATTCAACGCGCTGTAGTGTGCGCATGCGCAAAATCAAGTGCCACCCATATATATATGTACGTACGTACGTACGTGTGTGTGGGGGCGGGTCGAAAAAAGCTGGGCGTGGCTAGTAGTCGCAAAGCCGGCCAAGATCTAGTGTAGCAGCCAAAAATCTACAGCGGCAGAGATCCCACGGGCTCCGTATTGACCGGTCATGTCGCTCAACATTGCCTACAAGTACAAGGTGCAAGTGCCCGAGGTGTCTCAACGAAAGTTGGAGGGGCTGAAAGTAAAGAGGCGGTACCCGGGAAAGATCCCGGTGAGTCCTGCAGCAGCTATACAACTAAACTTAGGCTAGTCACGTGTGAGTACAACCCAGTAACGAGTATACCGGTATCGTGTAGTCGCATTATGGTCAGATGTGCTATGTTCTGCACAAATCACCCGTACAAGAAGTTAGAGTTGCAACTTGCCATTGTACAAGTACATCGCACAAAGCAAGGCAGAGGGTAAAGAAAAAACTGTAAAACAGACTGCAAGGGCTTTGGATGGTATATACACATGTATGTGTGGGTACATTGGCTTGTCAACTCCTATTGTGTATGTAGGCAAGCATGTCGTGTGAACAGTAGTGCACCTTTTGAGGTACTTTGGATTGTGCAGCAGTCAGCATCCCATCAATTCCCCCTCTCTCTCTCTCTCTCTCTCTCTCATACTGTCTGTTTGTCCCACACACATGCTGGTACATAATATACAGCTAGTCATTGGTAGAGTGAAAAACTCCAACCTCTCAGAGCTGGCCAAATGCAAGTTTCTCTTCCCTGCTACTGCCACAGGTATTGTTGCACTATCTCCTCCATTGTATGATGGCACCTCTGAATAAGGGGTACCTTTGGGGACTTCGAAAGTGTCCTTTATCCAAAAGTTTACTTTTTCTAAGGTAGGGTGGGAGCATTAGTAGTGTACCAAGTCTCCTTTATTGAAAGGTGTATTCGGAGAGGGTTCAACTATATTCCGCTTTCATCCCTTTCCATTTGCTATATACAAAGTCAGTTTACTACATCTGAAGGTCGGGACTTTACCAAGCGCCTAATGCACACAAGCAAACTGTGGAGTTTGCACAACATCATATTAGTCGTGTGATAGCTCAGCATTTCCATAACACCTCTTGAAGGACACTCATGACAATAAGGCGCCTCTGTACAATTGTACAAGAACCCTCAAACAGTTACCATGTCACAGTTCACATAAGTTGGGGACTTGGCAAATGCATGAATCGTTGATTTGGCCAAGAAAGTTTCATATCATATTATGTGGGCATGTATAGTATTATACATTGTGGTAAGAGCATGTATTATACCATGCCCATCCATACTAAAACTGTTTCCCCCCCACCAATCTATTGCCCACAGTTGGAGACCTGTGTCACTATATCAACAGCAAACTACACAGAACGGAAGAAGCACCCATGTACATCTATGCTAACAGTGAATTAGTCGTGTCGAAAGGCAGCGTCATTGCCGAGGTCTACCAAGAGTACAGAGAAGACGATTTCTTTCTCTATCTCGGCTACTATGAGGAGAACGTTTATGCAGATATTGGCAGGGAATCATGATTTAATGTGTGTGTTTTATTCAACTTTCACATCACTTTTATTAGGGTATATGTAATAATTATCGTTTGTGTGGATTTTAAGTGTATAACTTTTCGCGAATGCAAAACTTCGCAAATTCTGCGATTTCATGAAATTGCAGAAGGGCTTGCCTTGCTATGAATTACACCTCACCTACATTTCCTACACTAGCAAGATAACAATAGACACGGAATGAATAATAGACAGCGATGTGATACTCCATTATGTGATGGGTGTCAGGGTGCAGGGAAGGAGTTTTATCCTCCCAGTTCTCAGGAGCAGTTCAGAGTCTATGGTGTCCATGTGCTTCACTTGACTCCTAATGTAGCAGACCATCGTCTCTAGGTCAGTCAGACTCACCGCCTCCTTGTCCCCTATCAGATTTCTGAACAAGAGACACCTCTGAATAAAGGACACTTTCAATGTCAGCAAGGCTTCTCTTATGATAACAGCGAAACCCCTCCCTAAGGACACCCCTGTACTATGTATGTATGTATATATGTTGTATGTATGTATGTATGTATGTATGTATGTATGTATGTATGTATGTATGTAGAATAAAATCCTATTCTCCAGGTGCTAGGGCCAATACTATGTCACAGTTAGAGTCTAGGACAAATCCCTAATAAGGACACCTTTTCTCTCTCCAAGCACATTTCTTACATGCAACAAAATAAGGACAGCTCACTAACATGCTTCTGCCCAATTGGTGTCCAGATTAGAGGGTTCCACGGTATAAGCTAGTGGACAGTGGACATAACTCACCTCCAAATGGCCGCTGCTAGTATCTTATCACTCAGGAGCAGCCCCTACACAAACATCAGTGCAGTACAAATGTCAAAAAGGTATAAGTATACCAGAGAGCAAGTATTATACATTCCTACAAAATTTCCTTGTTTTGGTTTTTTGGTTTAAGAAGAAGATGATGAACAAAACAGCCTATCATAGCCCCATACATCTATAATGGTACAGCCCATCCCTATACTATCGTATTGAGTGATAAGACTTGAACTTCTGGTATTATAATATGTGTACCTCTTCATAGGCGACAATGAGTCCGGAGAACATGCCACTCCAGGCTCTCATACTCTTAGCAATCAGTGAACTTGAGTGAACCTGTACATGAACCACATGCAGTAATATACACACCAGGCAAGTGCATATCAAACAAATCAGGACAACAGTTGCATGATTTTCAAGCCATCTTTTTCTTCAGCAATGCCAGCAAATATCAATATACATGTAGATACATTACCCACATCTGTTGACTTGAAAAGGCAAACAATTGGTGTTTTGTAGGCTCCACTGTATTTAATGGGAATATGTGCCAGTATAAAGATGGAAAATGAACAAAAAGAATTCAGTGCAAAACTTTAATAAGGTTTGCGTTTTAGTATAGCAATTCAGATATTATACTGCTACATACAAGGATTAACAGTTAGCCACAGCACATTATAAGTGAGGATTAAAATTTACCCCGAGTGCCCGTGGTCTCTGCTTCACGTCTTCCCAGAACATTTCCACCAGTTGCTTGGTCAGAAACTGTCCGTCTTCCCCCTCTCTCCTCAGTCTGACCATCACCAGCCACATGTGGAGGTGGGCTACGAGGAACCACGAATGCATTGAGTCGGGCAGCTTGCACACTGGTGAGGAGATGGGTAAGGGGAAGGAGGAAGGAGAGGGAGGGAGGGAGGGAGAGATTTCACAATCTGTTGCTAGAAAAGCTATATAGCATATCGCTCACATTATACATGTGGACACTGCAAAAGTAACGTAATCTGTCGGCAGAGAGGCTAGCATTTTGCTCACATTATACAATATGGACATTGCTTGATTAACGTTCATATAAATATACGTGGGAGGTTTTCTCTAGCTATGCAGTGGAACCTCTGTATATAGGACACGCTGGGATCATAGAAATTGCAGCATGCACAATAGTTTTGAGGTGGGAGGGAGTGAGACAGAGTGGAAAAAGAAAGAGGATATGGAAGCAAAGTGTGAAAGAGCAGCATAACATTTCCATACCTCTGAAGAAAGATTCATAGTCTATATCATCAAAAGTGTTCTTGTAAATCCACAATGCACTGCGGCGCAAGACCTTCGCAAGAACCAACAGACATAATACATGAACAACTACAATAGCAGACTTGATCATCCTTACATTTTTCCGTGAGTAAAAACCTGTCATTCTTGCAAAAGCTTTCAGTGCTCTCATTCCTATTGTATCCGTTTCCTCTGCACTCTGTTTCACAGCACATTCAGTTTTGTTCTCCTTAAATAAAGATTGGCTCTAATTGGAACATACAGCCGTTGTAATTATGTAACCACCGAAAGTTAACTCAACGGTAATGTTACTATTCCACACTCCAACTACAGCCTAACAATTGGGAATGATTTATTTGTCTTTGCTTTATCTGACGTGCTTCCAAAAAAATGCAAAACATTAATCCTCTTTTGAGGCGGAGTGGGGGTTGTGGCAGTAAGATGGATATGGGAGAGGGGTGCATTGTGTACATTTCGAGTGTTAAAGTCAAAGTGAGTCTTACTATTCCATACTCCAACTACAGGGAAATTGAAAAGCATGGCTGGTTTGTCTTTTCTTCATGTCACGTGCTTCCAAAAAATGCAAAGAGTGGAATATGTATAAAAGTATTGTTCTAGTTCGCTTATAGTGACTCGTTTATACATATAGTGGCTCTTAGCATATATATTCGCTCTTAGCATATATATTCGCTCTTAGCATAATAATAGTGGGTCTTAGCATTTAGCTACCCGCTGTGAATCCAGTTCTTGGGAGCTGTGGGAGGATAGTCTTCTTGAGAAGCCTACAGCTGCAATGGTGGTCTCTGCTGATAGCCGTGAAGCTATGCAACTGGTAGAGAGTAGCGCTGCACGCATCAGTGGCTGATAGAGAAGACTGGATACCCTGAAACATAGCCTCCAAGTTGAACCCATGTCGGTCTCCAAACGGGTCCCTACTTGTTTGCGCATGCGCTCTGGAGTCGCCAAGATGCCGTCTTGGGGCGGCGGGCCGGCTGGCATGGAAACGGGCGGAAAAGAAGCAACCTCTGAAGCTCTGCACTTTCAACATGCTCTGTGATGTCCTCTGTCTCTTAGTGATTGTTTCGTTTGTCTTCTACGCTGCGCAAAGGGTAGCGTGCTGGTAAAGGCGGTGACAACGCCTGAACTTCTAAATAGTGCCCACTTCAGCACGTGTGGGGTGGAGATTGGCGGGTGGGACAAGATCTAAAGCGTCTGTCGGAGATAAAGGAAGGAGGGATGGGTGTTCCGAAGTTCTATCGCTGGATCAGCGAGCGCTACCCGTGTCTTAGCCAAGTCGTTAGGGACTATCAGGTAACAGCTCTTTGCACTGTTTACTTGGCCAAAGCAAGCATCCTACGCACATAACTACGTACCTTACCGGTTAGGTTTGCAACTATTACGCTGTTTTTGTAGATATAAACTAGCCTGTTTTATTAGTTCCCCTTTTTGGGTATGTATGTTCAGTGTATGAGGGCCAACAAGCCCCAAACAGCTGTCCAGAGCTCCCCATCTTTTTTCTCTTGGCATCACATGGTATTTTCTAGTGTGTGTGGGTATGGCACGAATAGCTGGGTACTATGGTATTCACCTCCCTCCCTACATATCTCTCTCTCCCTTTCCTCTTTCAGATACCAGAGTTCGACAATTTCTATCTGGACATGAATGGCATCATCCACATGTGTTCACATCCTAATGACGACGACCCAATGTTCAGATTGCCCGAAGACCAGATATTCTCAGAAATATTCAAATACATTGAGGTATATATATTATATATAGTACGTAGTGTGTCATATGCACTTAGCTTGTGTTTGCACCGTGTTATTAAGTAAGAGACGGTGTCCACTGAATACTGTGCAGTGTATGTATCATGTTTGTCGGTTCTTGTTGCCCTAACATTCACCCTGACGAACCATGTCATAATCGGTAAAATATACTACCTTCTCTGAATTTACAGGAACAAGTGTTTGCCCTGATGAAATGTACACTATACTGAGCATGCATAAACGGATGAGACATATTTTGAACTTATCCACCCTCTCACTCTTCCAAAGAAGTTACATAGGGGGATAAACTACATACTAATACTCATTTTGTCCTCCACTATCTAAATGAAGGCCTGACTCCCTCCCTCCCACATACTCTATTTCGTATGATAAAGCTGCATACCTTCTCTCCTCACTTACTCCCTCCTCCCTCCCTCCCTTCTACAGGCTCTGTTTCGTATGATCAAGCCGCGTAAGGTGATGTTTCTGGCAGTAGACGGGGTGGCTCCGAGAGCCAAAATGAACCAGCAGAGGGGTCGCAGGTTCAGGTCTGCCAGAGAGGCCGAAGACGTCGTGAGAAAAGCTCTGCAGAAAGGTCTGGTGCTTCCTTCAGAGCCAAGGTTTGTCAGACCGTGTGTGTCGGTAACTGTATATAAATGTTCAGAGGGGATTTTTCTGTGTTTTGGTAGTGAACTGTTTGCTGGTTGTTTATCCAAGCCCTGTCCATAAAACTCTGTGAAGGCTCAAACGAAATATGTGGAATTTTTACTTTCCTGCCTGTATGGTTAATGTTGAAAGGGGGAATGCACCCATACTGTACCAAGGTTCAGTCACAAAGACTGTGTTAATGGTGGTACGTAAATCTCCCTAGTGGTTTCTGCCAGCAAGAGCATTGGTTTACACCAGGAAGGACAAATACACTATCTCCCTAGGAGCCATTAGGCATATTGTAGGATTCCAGCTTATCTGAGGTTTCTTCTGCATTGTATAGGAACTAGTGGCTTACTGGCAAAATTGCACATAAAACTGAATAAATGCATTGGCTTTATCCTGTCATTACCATACTTAGTGATTAAGGAAGTGTGCGTGTGTGATTAACGCACACTCTTGTGACAAAACCTTCTGGTGTGTGTGTGTGTGTGTGTGTGTGTGGTGTGGCGCAGGTTTGACTCAAACTGCATCACCCCTGGCACGGAATTCATGGCCCGACTACACGAGCAACTCAAGTACTTTGTGAACCAGAGAGTTGCCACCGACCCAAGTTGGCAGTCTGTTGACGTCGTCCTGTCTGGGCAAGAGGTCCACTAGATCTCTCCCTTCTTTTTCTTTTTTCAAACTCGTGTTTTTTTGTTGTTCCAGTGTTCTAGCCTACTAGGAAATCACTCTGGAAATTTTTTTACGTTTGTATACAGTTAAACCTGTGAATAAAATGACTTGAGGACACCAAAAGTCCTTTATTTACAGGCGTCCCTTATTCGGAGCTACTAATGTATTAGTGTGGTGCAGAACCAAGTGCCAGGGGTCTCTGATGGAAACATACCCATGAATGTTGTGTGCTGTCAACAGGTACCGGGTGAGGGCGAGCATAAGATAATGGACTACATACGACACCAGAAGGCTCAGCCAGACTATGATCCCAACACTAGACACTGTCTCTATGGACTGGATGCTGATCTGGTGAGTGTATGTATTGTATATACGTAGTACATGTTGAGGTATGGGGGAGGGAAAGAGGGAGGGTGGGATGGGTGGCTGACTTTGATCCTAACACTAGACATTGTCTCTATGGACTGGATGCTGACTTGGTGAGCAACACCTCCTGCACTTGCATGTACCCAGTACGCGGGAAGTACGTATGTAGTATAAAATGAGTACCGGCTTTCCCGTACCAGTCTTTGCCAGTTTAGTGTATTGTCCTTTTGTGAAGTCATTCTGAAGTGAATTTAAAATCCACCAATGCCCAAAACACTTCATGTAGCCCGTGAAAAGTGAGAAACTGACTATAGCTATGTAACTCTACACTCCAGGCTGTGAATTCTTTCTGCACCTCTTTCTCCCTCTCTCTCCCTTCTTCTTCCCTCTCTCCCTTCTTTCTCCCTCTCTCCCTTCTTCCTCCCTCTCTCCCTTCTCTCTCCCTCGCTCCCTTCTTCCCCCCTCTCTCCCTTCTGTCCTCCCTCGCTCCCTTCTTCCTCCCTCTCTCCCTTATTCCTCCCTCTCTCCCTTCTTCCTCCAGCTAATGCTGGGTCTGCTGACCCATGAACCACATTTCTGTCTCCTGAGAGAGGAGGTGAGGTTTGGGAAGAAGAGCCAGAGGAGGACCAGTTCTCCCACCGCCATCACCTTCCACCTCCTCCACCTCGCCATTCTCAGAGAGTACATTGAACACGAGTTCGCTCCACTCAAGGTTACTGCAAACTACACAATTATAACCTGTACAGAGTAACGTTGATGACTATATGTCCTCTTACTTCCAAGACACGAAATTCGGCGTGAGTGAGCTCTAAATACAGTCTTCTTCTTCTTCCTCTGCCACAGACTGGTCTATCGTTCCCATACGACCTGGAGAGTGTCATTGATGACTGGGTACTACTGGGATTTCTAGTAGGAAACGACTTCCTTCCCAACCTACCCAACATGCATATCAAGCAGGTACATGTGTATGTATATATATATATACAGTGACTGTATAGAGCAATGCAGTGGAACCTTAAAGACACCCCAATGAGGACACTTCTCTACTAAGGACATATTTTTCCCCCTAAGAGCAGTTGCTTGTAACCCCTGAAACAAGGACACCTCTTTACTTTCTTCTGTCCCATTGGTGTCCAAATTAAGAGGTTCCACTGTAGAGGAACCATCTCTAATGACACTCTGGCCACCTCCTCTTTCCCCAAGAACCAGTTCTCTAATCTCTGAAATAAGCACACCTCACTAAAATAGGCTCTTTCTTTTGTCCCATTGGTGTCCCGATTAGAGGGGTTCCTTCCACTGTATTGATGTTCTGCCCCACCCACCCTCAGGAAGTAGGGTAGTGTAGTGTAGGGGACAACATGACAGTGTATGACGTGTATGTACATGTGTAATACACCCCATTTCAGAGTGCACTGCCGTATCTTTACAAGAAGTACATGGAAGTTCTGCCCAAGTTGGATGGTGAGTGTTAATAGTAGTACAAAATAATACAGGCTGGTTTTTATGTGCACACTGACCATTTTCTGCCCTGAATCAACAAAATTTGTGAAATATTTTAGTGAATCTATCACCGTCAGCTGGCTTTTTGTAAATTCACGATATTTTGTCACGAAATGTTTTAAGGTATCTATGTCCACTGTCTGATTTGCTGGTAATGATCACAGGTTACATCAACGAAGCTGGCAATCTGAACATGCGAAGATTTGAGGTCTTCCTTGGAGCAATAGCAGAGGTATATACTGTATTGCTCATATTGCACACTTTTGAATTGCACGCATGCGTTGCCATAGCTCTAAATCAAGTTAGACGGCTTGTCAATGGTAACTACACGCATTAGAGCACCTTGGGGCGCCCTAGTAGCGTCCTCGCTGCGCTCGAATGCCGACAGCCCAGGGCCCCCGCGGCTCTCTAATGCGCAGTTTCCTGGACTCAGCATCTAACTTACAGTGTTGCACATATTGCACACCAAGCAGATGTATGTACAGAGACCAACACACACGTGCGCAGATTAGCCAAATTGGCGATTCCCAGCCAAGAATCGTCGCCAAACTCTAGGTTTCTCTGAAACTGCTCCGTTGCAAAGCTAGAGCGCGAAAAAGCCAATATGCAAATACACAACGGACGGGATGGCTTACCACAGTCGGATCGATCCGCGTGCTCTGCGCACTTCGGAGGCACCAGAAGATGCAACGCAGGGCGTGTATCGCCTCTCGCATACTATCTAGTAGTGTAGTTAGCCCGCATCAGACTCTGCGCGAGATGGCAAGAGACCACTAAAGCTAAACCCAGCCCATCAATTAGCGGTACGGCGCATGCGTTTTGCGCGTCACAGTGCGCCGTGGGTTTGCACTTCAGTGCTTTTCATTGGGTCTGTCTGCCTGTCTGTCTGTGTGTCAGTCTGTCTGTTACTCTTCATCTCACTTCTCGAGTGTTCTTTCGTCTCACAAAGGATACCACCTACTGAACGGGCAATGAAGGTCAGAAATTTCGAACGATTTTCTCTGAAAACGCTCCGTTGCAAAGCTAGAGCGCTTCCACCATTGTACGGCTAATGCGTAGTCGGCCATTTTTATCGCTGCGGAAAATGCGCATGCGCTTATATTTAGCACAGGACCGGGTCTGCTTGCTCTGTGTATTTTGAAGGCACAAGAAGTCACAACGAAGGGCGTGTATCGACTCTCGCATGCTATCTACTGCTGTAGCTAGCCCGTGTCAGACTCTCTGCGAGCTAATACTAGCGGGAGACAGCGAGTAATCGCATACTAATATACCGCGCATGCGCAGTTCGCCGAGGGTTTGCACTTCAGTGCTTTTCATTTTTGTTTAGTTTTATACGTACTGGGCAACACACACACACCCAGACCCTCTCTATTTATGATTATACTCATGTATACACTGCAGTTTGACTACGACCACTATAGTGAACTCATCAGTGATATGAAGTGGTTGGAAGCTAAAAAAGCTGGCTCTAAAGCCAGGCAGAAGAAGACGGCTCGAGTAGGCTGGGGTTCCGCGCGGGAGACACTGAGCAGCTCTGAGGAGAGATGGAGTGAGGGAGGAAGAGGGAGAGGGAGAGCAGAAGGTGGAGAGGGAGAAAGGGAGCTGGTGGGTTTCTTCTCCGCCAGTGAGACCGAGGTGTCACCGGATGACTTGGATGATGGATCAGAGTCAACTGCAAAACTCAAGGTTAACCATCCTAAGACTCCAGGTTTTTTTTTACCCCAAAGCATGGTAGCTTTCTGTTGTTTTTTTTACAGTGAAGTATAGTACTGTAGCTTTCTTTCTTTTTTTTACAACAGATTATAATACTGTAAAAAATAGCAGGTTCGTAGACTGTGTTCCAGTACTTTTGTCGTGGTGCTAGTTTTTCTGACATAAGCAGAATATTATAATTATTTTGCGTAGGTGAGGGTTGATAAACATACTCTCCTATATAATACACACCAAAAATGGTAATGAACATGCAATCCGAAAGAGGTGCTTCTTACACGTCCATATAAACAATACTGGCCATGCAAAAAAAAAATTTAACTCATCCATTTTGAGTTGATGAAAAAAACATAAATTCTAAGGTTGAAAAAAACATAATGGGCCAGCCCTCCATCTCTCCAGACAGACGTCTACGGACGCAGTGCTATGCCGAACTATACGCTGCCCTTTGAGAAACATGGGTCAGTGGTAGATTCGTGGGTAAGGGGAGGAACCAGAGCTGTTCCCAGCCAATGCTCTGGACCACCTGTCAGTTTCAGTGCGGGTCCGGGATTCGAACCGGGCACCTTATGTGACAGTCCCCACGTCTCTAACCACTTAGCCACTCGGGCTGGCCACGAGAGTTGATGAAAAAACGTTCCTCTTATATCAACACTCACATTACATCATTATGAAAAAGATGACCCAGACAGGGATCGAACCGGTGACCTTGGTATGATAAGTGTGAGTCCTTAACCATTAGACCACACCCAATAGTTGGGGAGATACGTAATACTGCTGTATAATATTGTACTAGAAACCACATAATAGCCTCCCACTGTGGGCATGAGATATGAAATTTTTTGTTATGTTCGTGCGCAGTCTATGTTGCCACGGTAACCTAAAGCTGCAAATCCTTGCTCATCACACTGTATATACCCATACGCAACTTTTGTTGAAGCAACAAAGTTGCCTCAGATATGTTAACCTTTAGCCTCTCTTCCCATCCTTCACTCCTCCCTAACAGCGTGATTTAGGCATCCCCAGTCTTGACGCCTACTTCAGCAAGGAGGACACCGATCGTATAGACTCCTTCGAGGCGGACCTAGCTCACATGAAGGCCCGGTACTACCAGGAAAAGATGGGATTCCAACGGATCAGTAGCGGGGTCCTGGCAGAGCAGGCAAAGTGCTTTGTGGTTGGGATACAGTGGGTTTTGTCCTACTACTACCATGGAGTGCCTTCATGGAGCTGGTAATATGTAGTACTGTAGGGTATAGTAATTCAGTGTATGATTCTTTGCCACAAAATGGGAGAAAATGTATTCCCTTTACCCGAACAGCTTTTCTGCGGTGTTATAACCATACATATGTGAAGGGTGGCATGTGTAATGACATTGTAATGCACTAAGCTGAATTTAATGTTTGAGCATGAGGGTATATTTAAGTGAACACACATTTAGTTAGTAATAATAATACTCAGGTGGCTGCCATAGCACTAGGGCCATAGACCACGCACCCAGAGCAATGGGCGGAACGGTTAACAAACGAACATATGTACACCATATGAATGGTGTATGTTCGTTTGTTAACGGTTCCGCATTTAGTTAGTAAAGTAATGAAAATGTGGTATCTGTACTTCAAAGGAACATTGCTGATGAATTTCTACAGGTACTACCCATATCACTACGCTCCATTTGTGTCCGACGTAAGGGGATTTGGTGATCTCCAAATAGAATTCGAGTTGGGAGAGCCTTTCCTGCCATTTCAGCAGCTGCTGGGAGTTCTTCCACCGGCCTCCAAAAACCTTCTTCCTAGACCTTTCCAGGTGCAAATATACCAGAATAAATTCAAACACCTTTTGGGTTTTCGAACGTCGCCCGCACTATAGAATCACGTAAAGTATTACACTACAATGTGCAGTGGCTAATAATGTATGCATTGAGAGGACTATATGTAGGTAGGCTTGCTTCACTTGGAAATAATGTATTCATTATACAGTGGAACCCCTCCCCTCTCTATGGACGCCTCTGAAAATGAAAACACCTTTTCTCTCCCCCAAGAACAGTTCTTGAGTGCAGTTTAACCCCTGAAATAAGGACGCCACACAGTATTATGGACATTCTGTCGCAATGGTGTCCCGATTTCTTCTGCTGATTGCGATCAGCACGACGTGATATGCTGCAATAGACTCAATTTTTTTAATCTAGCGTTTTTTGTGTCTCATGACGGTCCAACCTTACAACCAACTCGACGCCGTGATTTGTGTCGATACTCTGACAATACTCTGAAAAAATTATTCTCTCTCCATATCTTGTTAGGGTCTGATGATGAATGATGACTCACCGATCAAGGACTACTACCCGGTCGAGTTCCATACCGACCTGAACGGGAAGGAACAGGAGTGGGAGGCCGTGGTCCTCATTCCATTCATTGACGAGGAACGGCTCCTGGCCGCCATGAGAGAGAAAGAGAACCAACTTACTAAAGAGGTGACGGCGGAGTGAAAGGCAGCTTTTCTCTGTCACAGTTTTTCCAAACACTTTACACCTTCACTTGCATGCACAGAAATGATACATGTCACACTCAACACTATACCAACTTTTTGTGTTTGAGAAACGCGTGTACAAGGAATGGTGTCTGAGAGTATACAGTATTATGCAATGCACAGTGGAACCTCCGAATAAGGGAAAGGAATTTTGGATATCGAAAGTGTCCTTTATAGAGAGTCATCCCTTATTCACTAATGTATTAGTTTGGGGAGCATCCTTATAGAGAGTCATCCCTTATTCACTAATGTATTAGTTTGGGGAGCATCCTTATAGAGGGGCATCTCTTTTTAAGGGGTCCTATGTACTTCGGATGTACTAATGTGTTGGTACCAAGAATCCTTTATAGAGCAGTCTTTTTCAGAGGGTCCTTCCTCACTGTATATACACTAACAGTGTTTCTCTGTCTGTCTCTGTCTCGCAGGAGGTGAGAAGAAGCAGCCATGGAACGTGTCACCTGTACAGATACGACTCAGAGATGGAGCCCTATACCTACCCTTCCCCCTGGCCTCAGGCCTTCCCCGATGTACCTCACTGCGAAGTCAGGTGATTGGCTTTTGAGCACTTCGTGACTTGTTTTCTGTTGCAAATTATTGTAGTTATGCACACACTATGTATGTATGTAGGTTTTGGTGCCAGTTTTCCATGGATTATCAGGCTTTTGTTCTCACTCTGTTTTCGATTGGAGTTGCATGTGGAAACAATTTTTGCAGTCAAGGATGTTGGTTTTGTTGCACATCGGTTTATGGGCACAAGATTGATAACTGCCCGTACAACTTGACTGCATGCATGTGTCCTGCCCCCTCACACACACATTGTACCTTACCCCCATTGACAGGTGCACAGAGCTACCGGCGGTCCCATTCCCAATCTCCCGTTCCAGTCTGGTCCCGGGACTCCTCCCCGGAGCAAAACTGGACATCCTGTTCCCGGGTTTCCCCTCTCTGAAGCACGTCGACCACTCGGCTCGTCTGGAGAAGAGAGGGGTGAGGGTGTTTCAGGCTGCCAGCCGCGACGAGAACATGTGCCTCTCCGTCAGACCCAAACCAATGGACGAGGTCTCTCTTCATCTAATCAACGCCACATGCATTCGCTTCTTTCTATCTCTTTCAGAATCTCCAAAATCTTGCTATTGAACTGGTTGGAAGGCAGTGCTACGTCGGTTGGCCGTATCTGACAGAGTCCAAAATTCACGCAGTCTCTGACGGGGTGATGAAGTACACTGCCGACCCTCTCGACAGGTCAAAGGTCAAGATATTAAGCCACACCCTCAAGGAGAAGGAAATTGTGCAGTGGAATGCGGACGCCACTCAAGTCTGTAGACAGTGAGTATGTACAACATGGTATACATATTTTTCCCAAATGTGAATGTCTCTCAGTTATGCAGAGTTTCGTGGCATCGACGTTCCTCCGATCGAAGTTCTGGTTTATGCCAACGTTTTGCAGGGAAAGCGGTGAGTCACACCTCTGAAAATTGTCTTCTCATTGCACTCCCCCGTACTATGTATGTATGTACGTATGTATGTCTTTTCTACTTTCCATCCTTATTTCCTCCCTACCATCCCCCCCTTTGCCTTCCCCCTCTTTACTTTTTGATTCCCCTCTTCACTTGGCTTCTCAATCCTGTCTCTTTCGTCCCTCCCCCTCCCTCTCCTTGTCTTTTGATCCCTCCTTCACCCTCCCTCCCTCCCTCCCTTCTTCCCTCCTTCCCTCACCCTCCCTCACCCTCCCACCCTCGCAGTTACGTATCAGACAAACAGAACAAGGGAACTCTGATACTTCACAAAGAGTGGAAGTCGCTTGCGGAGCCCCACCCGTACGATCTGTCGGTCACAGACATAACGGCCCATGCTCCAGAGTACAGGGAAATGGGGATAACTCTCGAAGACCTGTTCAGACCAAAAGAGCCTTGTTTCATGTTATCAAACCCTCACTATGGCTTTCAGGCTGAGGTGAGTTGGGGTTCATCCAAAGCCACAATACAGGAAGACTAGCCTAAAGGGGGTAGGGCTATAGGGCTATGGTAACAGAATACATTGTCATTGGTTACTAAGTACATAGTATGGTATAGGGTTAGGGCGGCAATGAAAACGCTGACATCACTTCCTGTCTTGTGGCATTACTGGACATCCCTGGTTCATAAGTGTCATTTAGGGAGGAATATGTGCTAAATAAGTTAGGCCTCTCGTCTGTCGAAATGTACTGTACGTGTGTTAGAAGCCCTCGGGTCCTTTACGTATGTAGTAGTAGCTCGGAATGCCACTACACAAGGCCCTCAGGGTTCAGACACACGTACAGATTTTACGGACTCACTGTCTGAGCGTATTACATAATATGTTACTCTCTACTCCCTGTGAATCAAACTACGCCAATGGTTACTTTAGTGTACTTAATTTTCTTTGGTTGGTGCCTTTCTCAACTGTATGTATGTACATTATTTCACACTTCAGATACTTTCTGTGGATCAGGCTCAGGTCAGAGTCCAGGTCAAAGTTCGACTCCTACCGGAACCCGACATTGCCGGCGTCGTTAGCAACAGCCACCGATTGTCCGTCCGTTATCTCCCATCCTACTTGGTTGCCCAGAAATTGGGTCTGAATAGTCTACTTCTGTCTAGAATTAGCGGCAACATTCAGGTGGAGAAGGGATCCCCTGAGAAGTGAGGATACAAAGTGAAAACTCTAAATAAGGGACACATTGGGGGCATCATCGGAAGTGTCCCTCCTTTACTCAGAGGCTTTTTTGTTTGAAGAATACGAACAAAAGTCCCTTACATTGGTCCTTAAACCTTTGGACACCATGGGGATCTTCTTAAATAAGCATAATTTTACCTATGAAGTATTAGCATCTAGTATTATAACCCCATATAAATTATGGTGGTTTCTCTTTTTTGAAGAATACGAGCAAAAGTCCCTTACATTTGGTCCTTAATGTTTGGGAGTTATCAAAAGTGTCCTTTATTTAGAGCCATCCCTTTTCGGTGTAGTTACTAATGCACAGAATTTGTACCAAAGTGTCGACACACTATATAAGACGTCCTTCAACACCACTACACCATTCGTCATTGTTGCAATGTGTGTATATACTAACACGTGCAGAGTTTATTGCATGCACTATAGATGTACGGTTGGTTAGATACATAACCATTAATCGATGCAGTGCTAAAGAGAGAGAGAAGATTAGCATTGGACTCAACCTCAAGTTTGAGAGGAGAAACAAAGAGGTAGGGTGCAAATTTTTCAAGGAATTTTTATCCCCTTTTCTCTCCCTCTTTTCCCTCTACATTTTGTCCCTCCCTCCCTCCTCAAGATGCCTGGCTACTGCAGGAGGACGACGGAAGGGTGGGCCTACTCACCGGCGGCCATAGGCCTGGTGAAAAGCTACGTGAAAGAGTTCCCAGCTGTCTTCAGTTATCTCCAGGGCAACCCCAAGGCCGACAAGTACTACGAGAGTGAACTGATGCCAGCCAATGCCGAAGAGTGAGTCAAGCATAAAAAGAATGTCTAACTGGCCAAATAATTGTCACATTGAAACAAGATGAAAATTACAGTTGCGCGACACAAAGTTGTAGCCAACTTCATGTATTTTGGAAAGTGTTTGTATTTCTATATGTTACGTGGAACAGTCATACCCAAGTTGCATGACAAATTGCATCTTGACCTTATGCGTTGGTAATGCAGGTGTGGACAACCAAATCATTAACAAAGCTTTATAAGCAGTGTGTGTGTTAGCTTTTTACATATGTGTAGCTTAATTGCGCTCTCTCTTGTATACATATATTCTCCATTACCTTGTATATATTCTTCATTTCATGCGTGTGTACATGTGTAGACCTATGTTTTTGGCTTTCTGTCCATCCATTGCTCTCTCCCTCAGTGGTGTGACTCTGGCAAAGGTGCAAGAGTGGCTCAAGAAGCAACCCACCACTGGTATTAGCACGGTCGACTGTGGAGGTCAAAGTCTAGATGAGCCCCAGATAGCTGCCGTGGAGAGGGCTGTTTCGAACATGAAGGTTTGCAACCTTTCTGACTATATAGGCGAAGTTTATGAAACGTCTGTTTGCTGCAGAAGCAGAAGACAAAGAGTGTGAAAGTGGCAAGACTACGAGTGAAGCCTTCTGTGCTCTTCCTGGTAGCGCCACCTTCTTCTCTCCCTCCCTTTCTCACTTTGTCCTTTCTATCTTCCCCACTTCTCCTCCCTCTCTCACTTATCTTTTTTCCCTCTCACAATTATGTTCTTACTTTCTATACTTCTCGTTCATCTTTCTCTTCCTCTCTTTTCTCTCCCATTCCCACATTCTGTCAGTCTGCCTCTCTCAAAGACATGTCCTGTCTCTTTCTCTACACCTCTGCCTCCTTCATCTCTCTCCTCCTCTCTTTCGGTCAAATTAACCGTATATAGGTCATAGGGTACAAAGTTCACTAAAGTGGGAAGCGGAAGACACTTGGCTAAAATATTTCATCCTTCCTCCTCCCTCTCCCCCAGTCCTCTATCAACCAGGGAGCAGTGGTACCTGATCCTAAGGCGGAACATTTCCTCTATGACAGAGTCATCAACATCATGCCACACTCTGCAGTGCCATTTGGACTAAAGGGAACCATCATTGGAATCAGAGGAGGTTATAAATATATACGTTTCATATATCTGCCTTATACCTGGTATACTAATTCACAACATTACAGATAGGAAGGAAGTGGCCACTATCTACGAGGTACTATTTGACGAAGAGTTTCTTGGTGGTCTCACGCTGCGATGCACCCCAAATCGAGCCTACTGCCTCCCCCCCTCCTGTCTCCTCAACCTCAGTCATGGAGTGAGGCTGAAGGCCGAGAAAAACGCCCCCAAACAGCAAGGGAGTGTGGTGGCCCCCGAGGGCCAGAATTTTACCCCCCAGAGGGGGTCGTATTCGGGTGTGGTTGTGGGCGGGTCTCCGTCATTTTACGGGCGGGACTATCCTGATGGGCACACTCCTGTGCATCGTCACCATGGGAACTATCACCAGCAACAGTTCAATGGACCGGTTAGCTACGAATACATGTAATTTTCCCGTTAAAATCTGGTGCAAAATACAATGTTGCTCAGATGGCTGTCAGATTTGCCAACATTTCTCTCATGCGGTTTTGTACTGTACAACACTTACATCTCCTGTTCTCCTTCCCTCTCTTTTAGCCACAGTTGTCTTCCTTGTAGCCATTATTTCTTTCACCTTTACTCTGAAATGGCAAATCTTTCTTGATTCACACCTTCGTTTTATTGAAACTCTCTCCCTCTCTCTATGTGGTCTGAAGGAGTGGGGCTACCATAATATGGGGCAGAGCCATAGATACAACAGGGGGCAGAGTCCCAGCTATACTCCAGGAACTAGGGGGAGAGGAGAAGGGGGACCAAGGGGGGAGAGGGGACATGGGAGATATGGCGGCCATGTTAGTGACAGTGGTGGCTCGTGGAGAGACATGGGTAGTGGTGGAAGAGGAGGAGGAGGAAGGGAGAGAGATGCACCTGTGAGGATTATCGTCAAGAACCCACGGACAACTGTTTCACCCAATGCAGCTGGTTAGCCAACAAAACTATCTCACGTGTTCAAGTCTTACACTACAGTGAATCCTTGGTATATCATACTAGAACGGTGCGTGGTTTATGAAGGGAACGTGAGTGCGAAATTTCAGTGGAGTTATGTGCTACATGTATTTAGAATGTATTGAGGAAGTCCCCGACCGTCAAATAGTTTTATACATATACAAAATCGCACAATTCAATGCCTACGTAGGCTTGCTTGCTTGTCACGTATGTCAT